>JAUTDX010006407.1:0-34591 GCA_030844895.1 Ambrosia x helenae
AATTTTACCTCCACCCCCAACCCCCCATATTCCAACCATGTGCACACCACCAGGCCCAATTTCTAACTTTGATTTCAAATCTTGCAAACGAGTCTCTATACCAATCAAGTCTTTTTTAACATTTGTAATCATATAGGATTGTATAATTCCTTGATGATTTCATTAATCATAATGGGTATAAATAATACAAAACAAATCTCCTAAAGGAGAGGAAATATTATCTACTAAAGATACAAATTTTCCCTAAATTATACATATCTATTACACCCCCGCAGTCGAAGCGATGGGTGGACGCACGCTTAGACTGGATCGAAAATCATCGAAGAGAACCCGTGGCAAACCCCTTGGTGAAGATGTCAGCTATCTGGTGCCGTGAGAGACATGTAGAACTCGAACATTACCCTTTGTACCTGTTCCCGAACAAAATGAATGTCTAACTCAATTGTTTGGTACGTTGATGTTGAACCGGGTTGCCGGACAGATAAATAGCACTGACATTATCACAATACACGATAGTAGCACGCGCAAGGGGACGATGAAGCTCAAGAAGAAGGTTACGAAGCCAACATATTTCAGCAACGACATTGGCAACCCCGCGGTACTCTGCTTCAGCACTGGAGCGACTGATTGTGGATTGGCGTTTGGATGACCAGGAGATGAGATTGTCACCCAAATAAACGCAGTAACCCGAAGTGGAACGTCGCGTGTCAGGGCAGCCCGCCCAATCCGCATCAGTGTATGCACGAAGCGAGCCGGTGTCAGAAGGACCTAAGTGAAGGCCGAGATCTGGAGTGCCTTGAAGGTAGCGAATGATTCTTTTCAAAGCATTCCAGTGAGCGATCCGAGGAGCATGCATGTGCATGCATATTTGTTGCACGGCATATGAGATGTCCGGGCGAGTGAAGGTCAAATACTGAAGAGCACCTGCAAGCGATCGAAAAGTAGTAGGATCATCATGAAGTGGACCAGTGTCAGCACTAAGTTTGGGCTGAGTGTCAACCGGCGTAGCAACCGGTTTGCAGGAATCCATAGCAGCTCGATGGATGATATCCTTGATGTAGGCCGATTGGGAGAGAAACAGACTGTTACCCGTGCGAGTGACCTGAATGCCCAGAAAATAAGATAACGGTCCCAAATCTTTCATCGAAAATTCACCTGCAAGACTGTGCATTAACCGGGTACGAAGACCTTCATTCGATGTAGTGAGAATGATGTCATCGACATATATCAACAAATAAGCAATGTCACGTCCCTGATGGTAAATAAACAGAGAATTATCTGATTTGCTCTGCCGAAAACCCTGTAGGAGAACAAAGTCAGTAAAGCGTTGGTAACCACGCTCGTGGTGCCTGTTTAAGACCATATAAGGACTTCTGTAAACGACACACATGATCGGGATAATCACGATCACGAAACCCCATGGGCTGATACATGTAGACTGTCTCATGTAACGTGCCATGTAAGAAAGCATTAGTGACATCCAGCTGGTTAATCTGCCACGACTGAGCTAGTGCCAGAGATAAGATGAGACGAATAGTTGCCGGCTTAACAACCGGACTAAAAGTTTCCCCACAATCAATACCTGCCTGTTGACCACGTCCGTCACAAACCAAACGTGCCTTGTATCGTTCTAACGTGCCATCGGACCTGAATTTATGTTTAAACAGCCACATACTACGAATAATATTCATATCAGGAGTGCGAGGTACAAGCTCCGTCTTATTTTAATAAGGGCACTAAACTCATTGGTCATGGCGTCATACCACTCCGGTGTGGACAAGGCAACCTTAGGATTTTTTGGTATGGGTTGGAGAGTAGTAGTGTGAAGGTTAAACAATTGTTTGGGTTTGACTATTCCACTCATAGAGCGAGTACGAATGGTACGAGGCTGAGCTGGTGACGGGTCTGGGACGGGAATCGGGTTTGGCTGAGGAGTAGGGATGTGTGGGGCCGGTTGAGAGGGAGATGGGCTTGGGGCAGAAGACTCGGCTGTTGGGCTGGTAGAAGGCCCGTGTAGGGTAGGGAGGTGAGTGAGAATGGGCTGGAGAGGTATTGGGCATTGGGCCGTGGGTGTTGAGTGTGGGCTGTGGGCCGGCGAAGGTATGCTAGGGGGTGAGGTGGGTAAAGGTGGAGAGGGGGGCGGTGTTGGGCCTGGTGTTTGGGCTGATGCGGCAGGCGACAAAACAGAAGGCCACATAAGAGGGTTTTAAGGTTGGGTTTAGAAAATCGTAGGTTGTGGGCTTGGGAGGGGATTGGATGGCGAAAGGAAAAATTGTTTCCTCGAATTGGACGTGTCGAGAAATAACAATTTGGTTTGTGGAAAGGTTGAGGCATTTGTATCCACGGTGGTTAGGGGGATAACCGAGGAATACGCATGGGTGAGAACGGTGTGTTAGTTTGTTGATGGTAGTGGAGGGTGTGATGGGATAACAAAGACAACCGAAAACACGAAGGTGTTCGTATTCCGGTTGACATTGATATAATAGGGAGGTGGGTGATTTGAATTTTAAGGTTTTAGTGGGGAGGATGTTTAGCAAGTAAGTGGCGGTGGCAAGTGCATGATGCCAAAGGTTGGGGGGTAAGGATGCTTGCGCAAGGAGGGTGCGAAGCATGTTGTTAATGGTGCGATTTTACGTTCCGCTTTACCATTCTGGGATGAGGTGTGGGGACAAGAGAACCGAAAGTGCATGCCATTAGTATTACAAAAGTTGTAAAAGTTATTGTTTGCATATTCGGTTCCATTGTCGCATTGGAACTGTTTTATTTTTCTTTCAAATTGGGTGGTTATGTGATTGTAAAAAGTATTAAATGTTGCGAAAACTTGTGATTTATTTGAGAGTGGAAAAGTCCACAAAAAATCAGTGTAATCATCAAGAAACAACACATAATAACGATGACCTCCCGTGCTAAGGACGGGGGAGGTCCAAAGATCACTATGAATAATATCGAAAGGCATGCAAGTAACATTCATAGAATCCGAAAAAGGAAGTTTAGTACTTTTCCCAAACACACAAGGTTCACATAAGGTTTTATTTATTTTGGAATAATCAATGAAAGACGATAATTTTAAAGACTGCAAAAGATTGTTTCCCGGGTGTCCTAGACGTTGATGCCAGCGATCTTGTGTGATGGTGGTGAAGGCGGTTGAATGTTTTAATGCTGTGGATAGAGGAGCGGTCAAAGGATAAAGATCGCCGGTACTGTTGCATCTAAGGATGGGCTCCCGAGTTTTGAGATCCTTCACAAGAAAACCAAAAGGGTCAAATTCAATTGAAATAAGGTTATCAGTGGTTAATCGTCTAACAGAGATTAGGTTTCTAATGATGTGTGGGGCAAAAAGTACGTTGTTTAGTTTTAAAAGGCGGAAAGGGCGGTGGTAGGACTTGGTTACCTTGGGCCACAACGGGGATAGACTGACCATTACCAACAATTATAAATTTATTAGTGCACGTATTAAAGTTAGACGGGGAGTATATACCTTGCTGGTTGGCAGAGTGGGAAGAGGCACCAGTGTCCATAACGCCATGATCAGGTGGGTTAAGCGCCATCGTGTAGAGTGCTTGTTCTATGTCTGTGGGAGTGTATGTGTAATGGGCCTGGTCCGGATGAGGGCCCAAAATTCCCTGACCTTGCTGCTGTGTGGGCCGAGATGGGTACGGGCATGGTGGCCTGTTACCGGTCGCTGCAGTCCACGGCTGAGAAGAGTTATTCAGCAAGGTCGACCATTGGTTTTGCCGTCCAAGAACTCGGGAACACGATGTACGGGTGGCTGGGTGGGTTAGTCGGTTGCCGAGACCTGCTGTTGGTGTTGTACCCACGAGGACGACCCTTGCCACGTCCCCGTGTGCGGTTCCTGCCGGTGGCCTGATCATCCGATGAAGGCTGAGCAGCCGTGACAGCGGCCAGAGCAGTGGCAGCGTGCTGGGCGGCGGAGGCAGTCTGGCGCTTTTTCTTGGCTTCTTCATTGGTAAGACGCGACCGAACTTCAGCGAAATCGGGGAGCGGATCTCGGTTCTGCAGGACGGTAGAAATACCGTCAAACTGTTCCGTTAACCCGGTGAGGACCTGTAGAACAAGCATACGATTATCAAGAGGCGAGCCAAGGCTGTTCAACTGATCAGCAAGAAGCTTGGCGTGTTGCAAATAGGCAGACATAGACGAGAAGTTGGCGAGATTGAGATTCGCGAACTCCTGGCCCAAGAAGATGGCACGAGTGTTACTGTTGTCATTGAACTCGTTTTGGAGCGCCGTCCAGGCATGGTAAGCAGACTGGCCAGGGACGCATATAATATGAAGAAGATCAGTGGAGATGGTCCCGTAAATCCACTGGAGCACTAGCGCATCCAGCCGAGACCACATGGCTTCCTTAGGGTCGGCTTCTTTCTGTTCAGAGGAGGAAGAGGCAGCGGAGGCAGAGGGTTTAGGGAGAGATGGTCAAGCACCTCGTAGGCGCGACAATGAATCTGAAAGAGCTCTAACCAGGTAGCATAGTGGGGCGATTCTTTTTCAAGAACGATGGGTATGTAGTTGCGGATATTGGAGATTGCCATAGCCGGATGTAGTTTAGATTCCATGAGGTGGAAGAGGGAGGTGATCGGAGATTGTAGAGGAAGAAGAAGAACCGGCGGCAGTAGGGTTTAGGAGAGGATCAATAGGATGATACCATATAGGATTGTATAATTCCTTGATGATTTCATTAATCATAATGGGTATAAATAATACAAAACAAATCTCCTAAAGGAGAGGAAATATTATCTACTAAAGATACAAATATTTTCCTAAATTATACATAGTCTATTAAATCAGCCTACTGGAAATTCTACCAACAATGTCTTTGATGCATTTTGCTTCATGTCTACACATCGAGTACGTTAGGATAGTTAGAACATGCACACATGACAAACACACACTTGCTTAATGACTGAAGGTCAATGAGATGGAGAAATACCGTTTCTGATTCAGAAAGTGCTCGTAAGTAACCACTATTTGCTTACGACTTACAATATTCATATCACTTCAAGAAAATAAATTGATAGTATTTTAGAAACTGCATGTTGAAATTTCTTTTTTTTTGGTAGACATCTTTTTTTTTCATTTCTTAACAAACCTCTGATGTATTGTGAAACACACCGTGTTAATATGTTAATTTTGTATATATTTTAGTGTTTAATCGATACATTTTAGGTACACTCTATTGTATATTAATTATGTTATAAATGTAAACCTATGGTGATATAATATAGTACTTTGATTAATTTTATTATTGTGGGTGTTAACGAATTTAAAATAATAATGAGATGAAAAGAAATATTTATAGCACACACTAATCATAATTAAATCAAGTTGGGCTTTGTTGAGAAAATATGAAAGAATTTTTTTTTTTTTTTTTGGCTGGCAAACTTCAAACTTTTATTCCACACCCAATATGTACAATACTTTTAGCAGCAAGATACTAACTAAAAGCACAATTACAACCCAGACAAAAGAAAAATTACACCCCTTTTTTTTTTTTTTTTTACATATCAAACTTTTTCCATTTTTCCCATTCAATTTGATGTTGCTTCCCCTTGTTCTTGATCCATGAAAATGATAAAGCGATTATCTCCGAGAGCATATTTTCCAGCCCGATTCTCTGCCATTGAAGATCTTTTCATTTCGTCCCTTCCAAATGACCCAACATGTTGTGCGAATGATCACTTGAATTGCTTTTTTCTTCACGCGCCCTATCCCGTTAACCTTGTGCAGTTCCAGAAGGTCTCTGACCGAGAAAACAAAAATAGGAGGGATGTTACACCACTCGCTCACCTTGTCCCATAGATTGCTGGCTATGTAACAAGATGTGAATAGGTGATCCGCCGATTCCATTTCGTCTTGACAAAGCTCGCATACCCCCGTGCCGTTGATGATGTTACGTCGCAGAAGTCCATCTCTCGTAGCCAACCTGCCTTGATCCGCTCTCCATAGTAATAAATTGACTTTCCTTGGAACCCATGTGACCCATTCAAAAGGATAATAAGGTACCGCATATGCAGCGAACAGTTTCCTGCATGACTTGACAGTGAAGATGCCATCCGATTCTAAAGTCCAAATCCACTTATCTGCTGAAACCGAGAATTCCACATTGGTTACCAGGTCTTCAATATCAAGCAACTGTCTTCTTTCAATCTCAGTGATAGGTTGTCTCTTCCAATGCCACCTTCCCAACCCTGTCCCACCCACCCTTTGGATGCTTTCAGCCACCGTGCACGTCTTGTCCGCTTCAAGTAAAAACAGGTCCTTAAACTGGTGCATTAACGGTTCATTCCCAACCCATAGGTCCACCCAAAACCTTATAGTGTTACCATTACCCAACCCACCCTTAATGAGCCCCGAAATACTGTTGTTAGCAGCAATGTAATCCTTTTCGACCTTCGCAATTGAGTTCCAAACTCCTGCGATAGTATTTTTAACCGGCAAAAAAGACCAAGACCTTGGAGTTTTGTGAATAGCCGCTACCACTTTCCACCATAATCGATTTTGCTCCGTCTTGAATCGCCACCACCACTTTGTGAGAAGACTCAAGTTCATATGTTCAAGAGAACCCAACCCAATACCCCCCTTATCGATCGGCCCTATGACTCGCTCCCAACACACCCACGATGTCTTCCGTTTATCTTCATTACCCCCCAAAAGAATCTCTTCCGAATCAGTTCGAGCTGCTGGATGACACACTTTGGCGCTTTAAAAATTGAGAAATAATAAAGCGGAAGGCTATCCAACACCGATTTTAATAGTACCACGCGCCCACCCATCGAAAGATTTTTCGCTTTCCACTTAGAGAGCCTCGCTTTGCACACTTCAATCACTCCATTCCAATGTCTTTGTTGATTCATGTTTGCTCCAATCAACACTCCAAGGTACTTGAAAGGGAAAGTGCCATGATTAACCTTGATTATCTCCGCTGCTTGTTGAATCTGCTGAAGCTCGACCCCCACCCCGTAAATATTTGATTTCAGATGACTCACTTTGAGGCCTGAAACCAGGTTAAAACCTCTAAGCAGTCGGATAAGATTCCTCAAATTTTGCGTATTCCACTCACCCAAAAAAGCGACGTCATCCGCAAACATCAAATGGTTGAGACAAGGCCATTGTTAGGGAGTTTTATCCCTTTAATCAGCCCCATACTTTCCGCTTTGTTGGTCATACATGTTAAGGCTTCAAGGGCAAGGATGAAGATAAAGGGTGACAATGGGTCGCCTTGTCTAACGCCTCTAAAGCATTGGAATTCCCATGTCGGAGACCCATTAATTAGTACGGAGGCCCTTGATGATTGTAAAATACCCGACACCCATTGTCTCCACTTATCCGGGAAACCCATTTGGTTAGAAACCGACTCAATGAAGCTCCAACTAATTGTGTCATACGCCTTTTCTAGATCCGTTTTAAGAATGAAAACTTGCCTTTTTTGCTTTTTAGCCCAAGAGAGGATCTCGTTCAAGATGAGCGGCCCATCCAAAATACTTCGGTCCGAAAGAAAACCAAATTGTTCTTCAGAGACCACGGATTGTATTACCCCTTTGATTCTATTGGCAAGTATTTTTGAAATGATCTTTGAAATGCATCCCAAGAGACTAATGGGCCGATACTCGCTCAATGAGGTGGGATCAACACACTTCGGGATGAGCACAAGGAACGAAGATGAGCAACCGTGGCTGATCTCCCCATTAACGAAGAAGTCATCCATAATACGTCCAACATCCTCCTTAAATAGGTCCCAGAAGTGCTTGATGAAGGCGAAGGTGAATCCGTCCGGACCGGGTGTTTTATCATTCCCACAATCCTAAATAGCCTCCTTTATTTCATCCGCCGAAAACGGAACAGTAAGTCTTCCTGCTTCAGCCTCCGAGAGTTTTTTCAAATCCGGGCATTCAAAACTCGGCCTATGTAACATTGGTTCCCTGAACTTGTCCGCGAAAAATTTTCTTGCGTGGCATTTCATCTTGTTTGGCTCCGAAACCCAATCATCCCGTACTAAGAAGCCATTGATTCTCTTGCTGTTGTTGTTATGATTAACCATACCATGGAAAAACGAAGTGTTCTCGTCGCCGTCCAACACCCATTTAATTCTTGATCGCTGAATCGCATCCGCTGTTTCCTCCCTTAAGATTGTTTCCCTTTCATTTTTATGTTCAGCCCACTGTGATTTTTCGTCTTCCGAAAGCAATCTTTTGTTCCGCAATGCTATCCAATTGATCAATCTTTTTCTCTACGTCCGCTCGCCTATGCCTTCTTTTTTCTCTTTCAATGGCTGTCCAGTCTTTAATGGCCGTTTTTATAGCTTTCAACTTGTTTGCAAAAACGGTATCCGGTTTCCCCACGAATTGGTTCCCTTCTACGGCCCCTTTAACAACTTCCTCAAATCCTGGCTTGGAGAGCCACGAGTTGAAGAATCTAAATGGAGGAGCCCCAAAGTTAGGTGTTTGTGTTGTTAATGAAATCGGACTGTGGTCTGAATCTTTTCTTGGGTGAGCAAAAACAGTCGCGTCTGGCCACTTACCCCAAAACTCATGATTGACAAGGAATCGGTCAATCTTGCTTAGTTTATCCCCTGATTTGGAAATCCTCGTGAACTTTCTACCACTCATAGGATATTCAAATAACCCGTTATCTTCGATGAAAGAATTGAATGCGCTAGCACAGGCTGGATTGAATTCAGAAAACATACGCTCTTCAGGTTGCCTTACCGAGTTAAAATCCCCCATAAGTACCACCATTCCCGGTTTCGATTCTATAAATTCTGTAATAGTATCCCATAATTCCTTTTTTTCATTCAAACCTTGCGGTGCATAAACATTTATCATATGAATTACTCCAACGACATTTGGTGTTGTAACCGAGATCGCTAGAAAGTATCTATGCTTGAAAGTTTGAGTACGTTTAAAAATACCTGGATCCCATAGACACAACAGGCCCCAGACGTTCCTTCAGCATTCACCCATTCGTCTCCACCGGTCTACTCCCCCATATCCTGTGCACCGGAATTTTCGAGCCGTCACATCGCATCGTTTCTTGTATAGCAACAAAATTCGCTTTACTCTCCCGAATAATTTCCTTAGAAGAGGTCATTTTAGGGCCTCTCCAATCCCTCTTACATTGTAAGACAACAATATCATTGGATAACTGTTTGTTCACCCTCCTCCTGGATGGCCTTTTGCAAGACCTCTTCATATGAAAACAAATTAAATACGTCATTTGAAATTGAATTAAATGAACGTTGTCATTGATTCTAAAATTATTGGTTTGACATTTGTGTAGGGAATCCGTCAATCACAGCGGAAGGGTTTTGAATTCGGACTTTGGAGTCATACTTAATTATCATTGGGCTATTAAATTAATAGCGTGGCATTTAATAAAAAACGCATGTGGGCTTCAAAAGCAATTAAAGAAGTCACAGGCCACACAAAACTAAAGAAAACACATACGTTGGGCTGGTGACTTGTGGCCCAAGATGGAGTTATAGGTCGGCAATTTGTGTGCTTAAAGGGGACGTACGGCAGAAACTGAAGGAATTCTATTGTTGGGCGGAGGGCACGAGAGGACAGGAGGCGCAGCCTTTTGGCTGCCTAGGGAGTCACGCATATCAAGAAAGAATCATCATTAATATGCAGCGCGATTAATCGTGTGATCGTCTTCAGGTGTATGGTTTGCTTAGGTTAAACACTAAACTTTGTTTGATTTAGTTTTTTGGATTGTTTTCTTATTGACGCTTTGAGAACACTTGTGGTTTATTTGATTTAAACGAGTCGTTTATGTTTTAAATATTTATCTATTGCCATTCGCATTCGGTTTTCTTGCATCGTGAGCAGTTTGGTAATTAGGAGGGTATTTAGCATTTATGATTGGGTAATTAGATTGTACAAGTTATTATTAAAAACTTGTGTTTAATTATCACTTTGATTAAACTATATACAAGACCATGTCTATGTGGTTTCCAACTAATTAAACAAGTTTGTGTGGAATCTTAAACCTGAAACCTGGGGATTGATCATCTTTTTCATATATTGTTTTAGTAAATTAGTCAAATCCAAAATCAGTTTAATCTAGTTTAATTATTTTAGTTTAAGTAATCAAACAAAAAGTGTAATACTCACCACATGCTCCTCGTGGATTCGATACCTGACTTACCCTAGCTACCTAGGTTATTTAGGTTTTTGCATGACCCTAACGACAGGTCATCAACCTCCAATTACAAGTGACCTGCGGGTAAATGTGCCACAAGTTTAATGAAACAACTCCCAATCAAATGTAATTTTTTTACTTATACACAACTGGTTTAGTAACATGTACAATTAAGTTATATATAGACATCAAACAAATTAAGCAAAAAAAAAAAGTTTTCTAAAAAGTAGAGAAAAACACCCATTTGCAAAGTCCTTGGGGACCCATCCTAAAAGGTTGCCTGCTTTTACAAGAGCTCCTCTCCATGATTCAACCTTGTGCTTATGCTCCGACTCATGTTTGGCAAATGATCCTTCAAATTTCCCATTTAGTTTTCTCACATCAGAGGTATCGATATTATAAAATACGGGCATAACGATTTGCCTTCTCTTGTCCATGCACCCTATAATACAAGCAAGCTCCTCTAAGCACCAAGATGAATCTGCATAGTTTTCGGAGAATACAATAACGACAATCCGTGATTCTTGGATAGCCTTCATGTTGAAAGATCATCAAGTATATTGTTCCAATTTAATACTTGTATTAGATTTAATTGAGTCTTATGTTTGTTTTGTTATTTGTTTTGCATATTGCATGTTGGAGTTGTGTTGAGATAAAGTGTTGATGAAAGCTGTTGGTCCAGTCCAAGTGTTGATAGTAGAGGTCCAATTCACAAGTCTAGAGAAAGAGCCCAAGATAAGAGCCCAAGAGTTCGGCCCAGTTCGTTATAATTAAAAGCCCTGATTTGTCCACGTTGGCAATCCGGGAAGCTATTTACGAAGCTAGATTGAAGGGCCAAGATTGATTATTCGTGTGTTTCTTTGTTCAATCCAACGACTCTCCTTGGTTCGTTTGTGTTTTCTTCCAAACCTGGAGTTGGCCTATAAAAGACGAAGACTTCATCAGTTTACAAGTTTAACACTCAATCTTTTGTACTCAATAATCTTACAGTCTTCTGATAGTTTTCTCTCTACTCAGATTAGGGTTAAAGTTTAGATTCATCTTGAATCTATTCTTGAGAGTTAGGCCATAGAAGAGTTGTAGAGATTATCATATAGATAAGCTCTAAGTGTTTGTAAAGATTAAGTAGTTTGTTTTGATTGTTCTTGAGTTTGTATTAAGGGTTTAAACAATTTTGGATTGGGATTGTTCACTAAATCAGTTTTGATATTGTGATTCCATGTTTTGTAACATGGTATCAGAGCAATAGGTTGCTCTTTTGTCCTGTCGTTTGGGGTTTCATATCTTTCCGTTGTGGTTTTCTTGAATCTAGTGTTTAGATTGTGTCTTCTTGGGATAGATCTTCATTAGGACTGGTTAGTCTTGACGATTGAAGGGTTTCTTGATTGGTAGCAGCTGTCACTGACTTCTTGGTGTCTGCAACCCTAATTAGGGTTTGGTATTTGGAAGTATTGAAGGCGATGTGCTAGGGGTCGTAAAAACCCTAGCCTGCTGTCTGTGGTTCCCAATAAAAGAACACAGACTTGGAGAAACCCTAACTTGGGTTTAATCTGGTTTGATCGTTTCTCACTTTTGTTTTTTGTCCTGTTGTGTCTAGTTGCCACTGACCGGGTTAGGGTGGACCGGTATCGGGCATTTGGTGTCATTGTTTATGTGCTATTTGTGTTCTTGATTATTTCTGCTTATTGTTTGTTGTTTTCCAGTTCTTGATTGTGTGTGTGATTGTTTGTGTAGTAAAATTAGTATAGAAGCTCCCGTGTAAGGACTTGTCCTGGCACCATTTGAGTGACGAACCAGGAATCTGGACACCTACACAGCTTCGCTTCTTTGTGTGCTTGGTTGTGTTATTTGTCTGTGTGATTATTGTTTGCTGTAAATAATGCTGGTAATCAGGGTCCTGAGCAACAAGGACCTAACCTTGGTCCTTTAATGCCTAATCCAGGAGGTGGACCTGATGGACCTAATGTGACATTAATTAGCAAACTAGATAGTAGTGATCCACTATACTTACATCCAAGTGACTCTGCTAATTTGAGTATTATAATAATTAAACTAAAAGGGACTGAAAATTACAATGTGTGGGCTAATTCACTTCAATTAGCTTTACAAGTTAAAAATAAGTGGGGGTTTATAGATGGAACATGTGTTAAGTCTGTAGATGATGATGTTTTGACTAAACAGTGGGATAGATGTAATTCTATTGTGTTAACCTGGATTTTAAACTCTATAAGTGAGGATCTATATATGGGTCATGTTTTCTCAAAACTTGCCAGTGATGTTTGGCTTGAATTAAAAGAACATATGATAAAGTTGTTGGGTCAGTAGTTTTTGATCTATACCAGAAAAGTAACTCCTTCAGTCAAAATGGTTTAATTGTCTCATAATACTATCATAAATTGAACATAATGTGGAGACAATTAGATCAGATTTTGCAACTTCCTTATTGTACTTGTAATGCTGCTAGAGAATTCAATAACTTTAGCAATATGATAAAGTTAATGCAATTTTTTATGGGCTTAGATAATACTTATCAAAATGCTAGGACTAGTCTGTTTTTTTTTTTTTGGAAGGCAGGACTAGTCTGTTAATCAAAGAAGTTTTGCCCACTGTTAAAGAAGCATTTGCTATAGTATCTAGAGAGGAGTCTCATTGAAACTCTAGCAATCCTTCTAAAAAGGGGCAAGCATTAGCTTTGTTTTCTAAACCAGATCAACTTCCTGATTTTAAAGTGAACAACAAGGTTTCTAAACAAAATCTAAAGTGTTCAAAGTGTAATAAAATAGGGCATACAGTTGATAAGTGTTTTGAAATCATAGGATATTCTCCATGGATGAAACAAAAGGGAGGACAAGGAGGGAAGGTAGTTGCAAATCAAAGTTCAACTGATGGTTTTGATTTATCTGTTAATACATTGACTAGTGACCAGATAAACAGGTTGTTGAGTTTGCTTAGTGATAAATCATCTGAAAATGTGCAAAGCTGCAATGTTTCAGGTAGTGGTTTTAGGTCATTTTGTGCAAATTCTTTTTATAGACCTATTTTTTGTTTTTTCTGGGAAAAGGAGTATGGGTTGGATAACTGACTCTGGGGCAAGTCAACACATGGTAAATAATGACAATGGTTTGACTGATTGTATAGATGTTACTAGTCTAAATATCAGAGTAAAGCATCCTAATGGGACTAATGCTTTGGTTACCAAAATAGGAAACTTAAAACTGTCTGATAGGGTCATTCTTAAAGATGTGTTTGTTGTCCCAGATTACTGTGTTAGCTTAATTTCTGTTCATAAGCTAGCAAAAGATAATAAACTGTTTATTGGTTTTGATGAGTATAAATGTTTTTGATGAGTATAAATGTTATATTCAGGACTTAATCACAAGGAAAGTCCTAATGACTGGTAACCAAGTAGATGGTTTGTACTATTGTGGAAACTCTTTTGTTGTGAATCAGGTGTGTTTTAATAGTACAGTTCAAACTAGTCTTTGGCATGCTAGATTAGGACATCCTTCTAGTCAAGCTATAAAAATGTTTAAAAACAAGCTTAGCCTAGGTGATGGTGATGATGAAAGTCCTTGTGAGGTTTGCCATAAGGCAAAGCAACACAGGGAACCATTCCCTTTAAGTGAACATAAGTCTAAACATATAGGAGAACTTGTTCATATTGATGTGTGGGGTCCTTATAAGGTCAGTAGTAAAGAGGGATTTAAATATTTCTTAACTATAGTTGATGATTATTCCAGAGCTGTTTGGATTTGTTTAATGAAATCTAAAACAGAAGTTTTTGAAAATTTACAAGATTTTTTAAACATAATTGAGACTCAGTTTGAAAGAAAAGTTAAAATTTTAAGAAGTGACAATGGGTCTGAATTTGTTAATAGTCAAATGAGTAACTTGTGTAAAACAAAGGGAATAATTCATCAAACTACTATAACCTATACTCCACAACAAAATGGCATTGTGGAAAGAAAACATAGACACTTACTAAATGTTGCTAGGGCCTTAATGTTTCAAAGTGGTGTTCCTGTTAAGTATTGGTCTTATTGTATCTTAACTGCTTCTTATTTGATAAACAGGACTCCTACATTAGTTCTAGGTGGAAAGACTCCATATGAGGTAGTACATGGGTTTGAACCTTTTCTTGACCACTTAAGATTGTTTGGTTGTCTTTGCTTTTGTACCATTCTTAATGAATCTGATAAACTTAAGAGTAGGTTTGAAAAATGTGTTTTCCTTGGTTATTCAACATAAAAAAAAGGGATATAAGGTGTTCAGTTTAGATAATAAAAATGAGTTTTTTTTCTAGAGATGTAAAATTTTATGAACATATATTTCCTTTTAAAGAAAACAACATTTTTAAATAGTTTGATGATAATTAGTTTTCAGAAATTAATAATTTGAATTTTTTTTGAATGGTATGAAAATAATGACATAGAACAATCTCAAGGTCCCAATGATGAGACAAAGAGTCAAGAACAACATGATCCAGCGACACATGGGTGCAATCAGAGACTTGTTCTAATGGATCTGAAGGCTTGGCTGTCTCTCAGCAACCCAGTTCTTTTAGAAACAACTCTGATAGGGTAGGGGTGTGACACCTAGAGTTGATAAATCTTTAAGATCAGAGGGATCCAATAGTGATCAGTTAGAAGTTTAGACCAGTACTAGAAGGTCATCTAATAGTTCTATTCTACCTAGTGATGTGTTGTCAAATGCATCACATTTATATATTAGTTTTGTATACTTTTTAATCGTTTATCGTTCGTTTATAGTGAGTCTTAGATACTTATTTATGACTTGGTGTTAAACAGGTGTTCGTGGGCTAAAATGAGTAGAAAAGAGCTTAGTTGGAGAGGAGACGAGCATTCGATGAAATTGGAAATCGAAAAAGAAACAAATCTGGAAGAACTGAAATTAGAGACCCTCTAATTTCAGTAAAGGTTATTCGCGGGTCTCCAGGAAGTAAAATAGAACAAAATAACGATTTTACCCTTAATGAATTTCGGTAATTACTGAAGATGCCCCCGCGACATTTTAGGTTGTTAGAGACCCTCTAATTCCAGAAATAGTTATTCATGGGTCTCTAATACCTTCCAGACCAACAAAAAGCCCATTTTTCTTGGTAAAAACCTAATCAGCCGTTTGGGAACAATATCTTCGACTTCCAGAGCTTCTAAGGGACGATTTTGAAGACTTTTTACAGTTCCATTCATTCCGGTTGATGCCAGAGCAATCCAGAACAAGTTTTGAAGCAGAAATCATGATTATGCACGGCTGAACATCCTGCGGTTTCTCCAGGTGAAAGATTCGGTTATTTTGTAAGGACTTCTCTGTTTTAAACTATGTTTTAGGATCAGATTTTATGAACATGTCTATGTGTTTTTGAATCTGGTTGTATGTTTGACTGATTTGAACAGTTTGACTGATTTTCACAATTACAATTCGTTATCGTTTCTTGGTTTTCTTGCACTAGGAATAATTTAACCTTGTGATGTGTGTTTTGACGTTGAATTGGGTTGAACAACTTAAACAGGATCATGTCTATGTGATTGCCTAGCTAGGTTAATTCAGATTGTCTTTACAGTTACCGAGTCAGAAACCCGGAGTGACCGTTTTTCCATATTATTGTCTTTTATAAAACTCTACTATCACTCGTTTTGCAGCACTGCAGCACTTTTACATTCAACTTCATAAAATTAATTTAGTTAATCTTAATTTAATTAGAAATTAGTAACTTAGCACTTTCCACAAACTCCCTGAGGTTCGACAACCCTACTTCCTATACTGCAGTCAGTTGTAGCTAAGGAGTAGTTTTTAATATAGTTTTTGATTAGCACTTCGACACGCGATCAAAATGGCGCCGTTGCCGGGGAGTTCGTGCGCTTAGTGTTTTTAGTTTTATTATTTTTTTCAAATTAAAAAAAAACAAAAAAAAAATTTATTATTTTTTTTCTTGTCTTGTATTTTTCTCTATTTTGTTCAGTATTACGCCGAGTATGTTAGTTTTGCAGGCAAATTGAATTTAGGATGAATTGGGTAGATTATGATGCATGTGGTTGTTGCGAGAGCCCATATCATGTGATGCGTGATTGCCCAGTGGCCCGTCAAAGAGTTGAAGCATATAAGGCATGACAGGATCGTATTATCTTTGGGCTAGAAAAACCTGAAAGCTCACACCTATCATCCTCTTGTTATTGGCCACAATATCATAACTATCAGCAAAGATACTACAAGCCAACCATCTACCAATCCAGGAAACAAACTACATGTTACTACGCGAATCCTGATCCGATTGTTAATGGAGGCCAGAGTGTTAACTATGATTATCAACCGCAACAGAACAGTGAAGAGGGAAGCAATGCCCAACTGAATGCGATCTTAGAGGCCATAAAGGCTGTTCAGGAAGATTTAAAGGTTGTTCAGGAAGATGTAAAGGCGATCCGGGAAGACTTTAAGAGAATTCGGAAGGATAATGAAGTTCGGGACAACACCATTGAGGCATTGTTTAAGCAGGTTGGTCAACTGGTAGAAGAATTAGCACTTGAAGATGTTACAGTTGAACTGGATGTGGTTAATGTTGATGTGGCTGAAAGAGTTGTTGAAGAGGTACATGTGGACCAGGTTGCCATGGAGGACGCCTTAGAAGAGGAAGCTACAAACCTTAAAGTAGATGTGACTTCGTGCGTACAACCACTTGTAGACATACCTGCTGAAGAACCATTGAACCGAGTAACCATGGTGTACCCTAACCATCCGTCCATATTTACGAGGAAAATAGACAAAGTTGAAGATGATGGCTTGAGTGGGCAAAAGAGGAAGGTGAGCATTGAAGATCTTGGACAAAGTATAGTAAAGTGGCCCAGCAATGATCCTACAAACATGTCAAAGATAAGAAAGAAGATAAAGATTCGACATGTCAACTACCGAACATACATTGGGAATTCGGTAGGCAAGTGTTCTTTGAGACCACCATGAATGAACATCAGGTATGATTTTTGTATATTTTGTATATTTATTTGTTTTTATTTTAGTTTATTTTTATTTTCAAGCGTGTTTGGGTCAGTTTTATTTTTGTTAAAGTCATGGGATTACTTGTTATGATTTTAATTGCAAGAATAGATCGCCCCGCCCGTACTCAATCTCCATTCGGGCAGGGACGATCCGGAAATCACTAATGTTTGCAGGTATCCCGGTTTGTTTGTTTTGTTTTTTTTCTTGTTTCAGGTTTGTTTATCGGCTGCGAATGAAATGCTATAAACGGCCGACATTGGAAGGAATTGAAAGGACGCATGCGCATATTGCTTATCCAGGGGAGTCTGTTCCGATTTTATGTTTCTTTTTATTTTTTTATTTTTTTTCTTTTCGTATTTTACTTTTGTTTGTGTGTTACCATTCCTTTAGCACATTGAGGACAATGTGTCGTTCAAGTGTGGGGGGTGCTATACGTCTTTTAGAGTGTGTTTTTTTTAGTTTGAGTCAGTTTTGAGTAATTAAAAAAATTAAAAATTGAAAAAAAAGTCCTAAAAGCGGTCTGATCGGGCATGAAAGCGACTGTTTCAATGCTTTCATTCTGTCTCTGCTTGTGGTGTATGGGTCCTTAATCATGGTCCATTTCTTTAGAACAGACATATGAATCGTTTTCAGCAGATATTTTAGAGAAAATGCTTAGAATTTGCCCGATTAGGTGTAACGAGCTGTCGGTAATAAATGCTTGCACACATCGGTAACCCATTTCCCCACTTTGGTGAGATCTTGAGCCTACTAGATGATAGATTGATTTATATACATTTTCATTTGTTGAGTGTAGGCCAAATGTTTCTCTGTTGCAGAACTTGTGTGATTTGATACATGCTGAGGTTTTAGACTATATATGTACATAGATGATAAAGGCAATCTAGGATTTCCCTTTTTCTTTTGATACCCACTTATTTGTTATGTGTTCAACCGTTTAACCAAAATATTACCATTAGTAGCCATGTTGAGCCTATACCATTTCGTTTGTTAAACCTATAAAGTTACCCAAATCGACCCGTTGGACCTTGTGTAATAAATTGATGACATCCATTGTGTTTGTATTTTGTTTAAGCGTTTTGATCTATGTTAAGTTGTGAAGAAAAAAAAAGAATAGAAAAAAGAAAAAGAAAGAGAAAAAAAAAAAAGAAAAAAAAATAGAAGTGTGTGTTATGGGTCAAATGTGCCCAAAGTTGTTTAGTTATGTGTATGGTGAATAAGGATGTCATTCAATCATGTTGAATTTTTTTTTTAGCCACTTCTAGCCAAATCTATCATACCTTTACCCTAAGCCCAAACCCCGTAAGTCCTTTAGATATGTGCATTGTGTATAGCTAAGGTGTGATTGTCATACAAGTCTATGATAACAGAGTTAAATGTTTGGTTTTGAGTGAATAATACTAGCGCATTACATGCTAGTCCAGATATTAAACCGAGTGGAGTGAAAAATTGTGAGGGGTGTGTTGCATGAGAATAAAAGCCGAAAGCATGTTAGACTTAGTTGGGTGAGTTCTGTTTTCAAAATTGTGCCTTATGGTTGCCTGTTGAATTAACACATCTAATGATGATCTATGAATGGGGTATGACTTTGGACCCTAACTAGTGCATGGCGGGGGCGTTTGAGGTATTTGTTACTTGTTCGTGGTAATGTATTGAGCAGATTTGCTTGAGGCAAGCAAAAGGTAAGTGTGGGGGTGTGATGTGTTGCCAAATGCATCACATTTATATATTAGTTTTGTATACTTTTTAATAGTTTATCGTTCGTTTATAGTGAGTCTTAGATACTTATTTATGTCTTGGTGTTAAACAGGTGTTCGTGGGCTAAAATGAGTAGAAAAGAGCTTAGTTGGAGAGGAGACGAGCATTCAATGAAATTGGAAATCGAAAAAGAAACAAATCTGGAAGAACTGAAATTAGAGACCCTCTAATTTCAGTAAAGGTTATTCGCGGGTCTCCAGGAAGTAAAATAGAACAAAATAACGATTTTACCCTTAATGAATTTCGGTAATTACTGAAGATGCCCCCGTGACATTTTAGGTTGTTAGAGACCCTCTAATTCCAGAAATAGTTATTCATGGGCCTCTAATACCTTCCAGACCAACAAAAAGCCCATTTTTCTTGGTAAAAACCTAATCAGCCGTTTGGGAACAATATCTTCGACTTCCAAAGCTTCTAAGGGACGATTTTGAAGACTTTTTACAGTTCCATTCATTCCGGTTGATGCCAGAGCAATCCAGAACAAGTTTTGAAGCAGAAATCATGATTATGCACGGCTGAACATCCTGCGGTTTCTCCAGGTGAAAGATTCGGTTATTTTGTAAGGACTTCTCTGTTTTAAACTATGTTTTAGGATCAGATTTTATGAACATGTCTATGTGTTTTTGAATCTGGTTGTATGTTTGACTGATTTGAACAGTTTGACTGATTTTCACAATTACAATTCGTTATCGTTTCTTGGTTTTCTTGCACTAGGAATAATTTAACCTTGTGATGTGTGTTTTGACGTTGAATTGGGTTGAACAACTTAAACAGGATCATGTCTATGTGATTGCCTAGCTAGGTTAATTCAGATTGTCTTTACAGTTACCGAGTCAGAAACCCGGAGTGACCGTTTTTCCATATTATTGTCTTTTATAAAACTCTATTATCACTCGTTTTGCAGCACTGCAGCACTTTTACATTCAACTTCATAAAATTAATTTAGTTAATCTTAATTTAATTAGAAATTAGTAACTTAGCACTTTCCACAAACTCCCTGAGGTTCGACAACCCTACTTCCTATACTGCAGTCAGTTGTAGCTAAGGAGTAGTTTTTAATATAGTTTTTGATTAGCACTTCGACACGCGATCACCTAGTAACTTGAAAGACTATGTTTTGGATAGTAAGGTTAAATATGGGATGGATAGGGTAGTAAATTACTCTAACCTGAGTGTACACTGCAAGTGTTCTGCTACAAGTCTAAATAAAATAGAAGAACCCAAATTATTTAATGAAGCAGCCATGGACCCTAATTGGGTTGCTGCTATGAATGCTGAGATTGAAGCATTACATAGAAATGATACTTGGGAACTTGTTGACCTTCCTAGCGGTAGAAGTCTAGTAGGGTGTAAGTGGATTTTCAAAATTAAATATAAATCTAATGGTGAAGTGGAAAGATTCAAAGCTAGGTTAGTAGCTAAGGGTTACAGTAAAAAACAAGGTGTGGATTTTGAGGAGACTTTCTATCCTGTAGTCAAACTTGTGACTGTTAGATGTATTTTAACCTTGGCTGTTCAAAATAAATGGAATCTTTATCGGTTAGATGTGAATAATGCTTTCCTTTATGGAGATTTGAAGGAGGAAGTTTATATGAGTCTTCCTAATGGATATTATTCACAGAATGAAACTAAAGTTTGTAAACTAAAGAAATCACATTATGGTTTAAAACAAGCTCCTGGAATGTGGAATTCTAAGTTGGTTCAAGTTTTGCTTGAATTAGGTTTTAATCAAAGTAAATGTGATTATTCATTGTTCTTCAAAGTTTCTGATTCTGTGATTGTTTATCTACTTGTATATGTTGATGATATTGTTATTACAGGAAATAATATTCCTGAAATTAACGAGGTCAAGGAAAGTCTTAGGTCTAAATTTATGATTAAGGATATGGGTGAATTGAAGTATTTCTTAGGCATTGAGGTTATCAAAGGTGATAATGGTATTCGTCTATCCCAGAGAAAATATTGTATAGAGTTATTATCTGAATATGGTTTAGCTGGAAGTAAACCTGTTAACAATCCTATAGAACAAAACCATGTTTTGTCAAATCTATGTAAGGATAATAACAAGGCTTTGGACAACATAACTGGGTATCAAAATTAATAGGCAAGCTGATATATCTAACACATACTTGGCCTGATATATCATATGCTGTTATGATAAAACACCTGAATACATGAAGCAAATAATCACTTTGAAATTATTAATCCAAACAAGTTTTATACAACTGGAAAATAACGATTCTCTAGTGTTTTGGAATAAGTAATACTTAAATTTAAGAGGTCATATGTAGTAGTATATACCGGTTACACAAAAGTAAATTATAGATATCATAGTGTGGGTTTAAAATTTAGAGCAAGCGTAGTGGGCGGGGAATTCATGCCCCCTGCTCCACTTTAGATGCATTTCATTGGTCATTAAAAAATGAGCCCATTTCACGCCGTGAAAAAAAAACACGTCTAAACTCATTTTAGACCAAAAACGCCCCCCGGGGTGGTGTGGGGGCGTTATCAGGGCGTTTTTTTGCCCCCTTCCACGCCCAATTTCGTTTCCATTACATATGGTCTTATGCTTGGACTCGTACATGTTGAGCCAACTAGGGCTGTTCACGAGCTGAGCCGATCCGAACGGAGCTTTGCTCGTGCTTGGCTCGTTTACAAACCGAACCGAGCGGAGCAGCTCGTTTACAATCGAGCCAAAAACCGAACGAGCATTCTTCGAGCGCAAATTTTCCGAGCGAGCGCCGAGCGAGAATCGAGCAGAGAATAATATGGACGAATATAAAATTGGGATGTTTCCTTCGATGTTTTTATTGTCGGGTGACAACTAAGGTCAAATTGTCCAATGATAACACTAATATTGAGATCCCAGTGTCCAAGGACGAGGCTTAGATTGAGGCTGGTGAGGAGATGAGCATACGTAAGACAACAGTTGTTGCATTGTGACGTAGGTGTGATATCAAGCGACAATTAGCGATGGACGACTATTAACATAAAGAAGTAAAGACTGTCACATAATGACTTGTTGTTTTACTATTAAATTTAGTGTTATTTTTTTTATTGTGTTAAGTGGGTTGGTTATATTTTGTTTGCATATACTGAGTCAAATCCAATAGAATCTTATATATAAAGCCATAAATTTATCTTTAAATTGTGTATATATTTATTATTAAATAAATAAAAATTTATTCGAGCCGAACCGAGCCGAGCGTACCTTTGCTCATGCTTGGCTCATTTACAAACCAAACCGAGCCGATCGGCTCATATACAACCGAGCGGAAGATCGAGCGAGCATTTTTCGAGCATTTTCCGAACGAGCGATGAGCGATCCACAAGCGGCGAGCGATTTGAACAGCCCTAGAGCCAATTGGGCTTCAACCAATCCCCTCTCTTATATAAATGAGATTACTTTTTTCTATGTCATCCGTCAATCCATCAACTTAATTAATATATTTTAACATATTGACTCAACACGGAAGAGACACTTAAGGCTAACTGTATCCCCTATAACTCTCATAGAAATATAACATGCATACACATACATGAACAAGTTCACTATACATATGAATTTGAAGATTGATTTGTTGAATCGTTTTACATCTTGTAGCCTAAAGCCTACCAACAGCCAAGATCAACCTGATGAATCGTTGTAGCAACACTGTTACATTGGTTACTAGCTTAGTTCTGTATATGTTAAGTTGGCTTAGATTGAAAAGAACTAACAAAAACAAAGCATGTTTAATGACTTGTGAAAACAATAGTGACAAGTGATAGGTGGAGTATTTATTAAAAATTATAAAATTGTGAACCAAAGTGTCATGTAGATTTTAATAATTACGTAAGGCTCTTGGAGTTGTTCACGTCACTTGTTCTTTACAAGTTTGCATATCGTATTTTTGTGGCTAGTCCATTAACTTTCTTATACAATATACCGACGTCTTAAGTGAAATTGTTTTTTTTAAGTAACTTGAAAGAGAAATATATATAAGATATTATAACTAAAATTGGTTTTCAAAGTAAAATTTTAATTTTAATATATTAATTTGCCAACAAAAATTAAAAAGAATTGGGTTGAACGGATTATGTTCGGGTTAACCCGTGAATATTCAGGTCGTGTTGGGGTTCATATGTACTACACGAATTCCAGGTTTGGGTCTGGTTAAAACCGCTAACATGTTTACCTGACTCATTTAGCACCCGCATTAGTAATTGAAGAACAACCTAGAAAAATAGAAAAAAGAAGTGTTTATAGAAACCCAACACCATTTTAGCACATATAAAAATAACAAAAACCCAAACTTGTTTTGATCAATTATGTTCCTCTACAATTAACATGCCTTTGGCCCTGTTTGGATACCCTCTGAATGACCTCTGAATGGGATTAAGGTCTGACCGAATAAGAGGTAGCGGGGTTCAGACCGTTTGGCGCGGGCGTCTGAACGGAGCAAGCGTCTGAATGGAGGTCTGAATGATTCAGATATGAAGACAAGTCTGAACCATTCAGAGGTGACCGTTGTGTGTGTCGCTGCTGTTCGAAAACGGAAAAAAAAACGCCTCCTCCCACCTCAGTCACCTGCACCGCCGCCTCCTCCCTTCCTCAGCCACCCGCGCCGCCGCCTCCTCCCACCTCAGTCACCTGCACCGCCGCTCCTCCCACCTCAGTCACCTGCACCGCCGCCTCCTCCCTTCCTCAGCCACCCGCGCCGCCGCCTCCTCCCACCTCAGTCACCTGCACCGCCGCCTCCTCCCTTCCTCAGCCACCTGCGCCGCCGCTCCACCTTTTCTCCTCTCCTCCTCTGACCTTCGCCGCTCCACCCTTTCTCCTATCCTCCTCTGACTTGATTTATGTGGTTGATGATGATGATGTAAGGGTGGGTGATTTATGTGGTTGATTTATGTGGTTGTTGATGATGATGATGATGATGATGTAAAGAGGTGTGTGTGTGTGTGTGTGTGTGTGTGTTGCAGAGAACTCACGAGGGTAAGGGTGGGTGGTTTGGGGAAAGTGTATTTTATATTGTGTGATATTTTTTTAATATTCGGGTGTTCAACCAAACACCACTTAATGATTCAGCACTTAACCATTCAGAACCTCTTAATCATTCAGACCTCTTACTGGTTCAGCACTTAACCATTCAGACGTTGCCAAACGGCCCCTTTGTAGCTTATAGTATGCATACAAAGGAGCAACAACCAACAAAAGATATGAAATCTAGTAATGAACTAAGTACAGAATGTGAAGAAGCAAAAACAAAATTAAAAAGCTAACAAACTGTGGGCTTAATAATATTGAAAATGAGATCGACTAATAGTTTTTGACTATGTTAGAATCAAGTTAATCTAGGAAGATGTACCTGCAACACTAATGCTTGGGTTAGCAATTAAGGATGCCATGAAATCTGAATTTCAGATGACTTTGAATCATATATGATCTCAAATGTCTTTTCATCTTCATCTTCTTCATCCCAACATTTCGAGTAATCGATTGGACGTTCACTTAAATCACCTACTTTACGTTTACTAGGAACAAGTGATACACTAAGAAAACCATAATCAGTGTGAAAGGAAATATTTTTAGTGTATGTAGGATTTAACCATGGGATGTGCCTCAATGAGCTAAAGGGTACATAACACACACTTTCAAAGGAAAATCGTTCCCAATCTTCATCGAACTTCTCAGAGTGAGTCGTGGACATTTCCTGCTTAATAACTATTTTATACTCGGAATTGTAGCCTACAGGACGTAAACCTAATAAAAATCCACTAAAGTCACTGTACCAGTTGTGTGGAAGTTGAAGTGTGACTAATCTCATATAAATGTTTGATGCTTCAACATCGAGAGTTACACGGACACTCATAAAGCGATCTGCAGTTGCATTTCCCTGCCACGTTTTTATTTCAATTATAATGAACAATAATACTATATTGTGAGTTAATAAAAGATTGAAATTCAAACAAACAAACAAGATAAGAGTTATACCTCAAGCATAGAACGTAGTACCATCTCACATTCAATCAACTTATCACAACCCCATAGTGAGACTTCCCACAACCATTTATAATCTGATAAATCTCCTACTCTTTCAAGTGATTCACAAAAATCTGCTTTGAGAATAGCTATGCTTGATGGGAGGTCCGTCAATTCTACAAGCCTTTCGCAACTTGACACATCGAGACACTTGAGACACGGGAGTCGTGAGATGCCGGAAGGTAATCGTGAAAATCTATTATAAGATAGGTCTAGTATTTGTAGGTTTGATAACTCACAAATATCATATGGGATGTCTCCATCTCTCAACTTGCAATCGCCAAGATCTAACTCCTTAAAAGTCGTGGAAATTGAGGTAACTTCAGACTCATGATGAAAATTATTAGAATGGAGATTAAGGAATTTCAAACTTTTTAAGAGATGCAAGTTGCCCTCTATCCTTTTCAGATATGTACAATATCTCAAATCCAAAGAAACAAGATTGGTACAAAATAGTCCCAACTGAGGGTGGGATTATTTCTATGCCGGTAAAACTCAAATTAAGGGTTACCAAGCTATCCATGTTTAACTGGATATCGAAAACTGTTGAAGTTGACTGCACCCACTGAGATCAAGAGTCTCCAGTTTTTTCATTTGTATGATGGGTGGAAACCTTTTAAGTCTAAAACAACAGCACATATCCACGAAAACAAGCCTTTTGTGATATCCAATTGATGGATGAATCTCTTCTAAACACTCACATGAAGTCAAAATCAATCTTTCAAGACATGGAAGGCCATCAAAATCTGGTGTCGTGATTAGGTATTTAGAGAATTCAAGATTAAGAATTTTTAAATTTGGTAGAAGCTGTTTCAAGAAAAGTAAACAAAAGTCAAATAAATCAGTATACAACAATTTCTTTAAGGCATTCAATGGGCATTAATCGACTCCTAATTTATAATGAAAGTATGATATGTATTAATGAAATATGTAATATACACCTCTATTTATAGAGCCATATAGGTGTAAAAAACTTAATAACCACCATCTAATAAACAACTAATTATATGCAATTAACTCGTTATTCACTGTAACAATTATGTTCATTTTGTATTTCATTTGACAGTTTTATAACAATGATTTGTGAAACAACAATATTCATCTACCTTATACCCATGCCAGAGTTCTTCTTGTTGACTCTGATACAACTTTAGATAAACGAGCTTAGTTGGCTGAAAATTTGATGGGAATGAAGATGCTGGATAATTAGAAAATTCAATCCACCGAAGTTTCTTCATTTTTGCAACAACATCAGATAGACCTGGATGTTGGCTAGGGGTTTTCGACGAAGATAATACTTCATTATCCTGTGTTAATTATTCAAGGTAACCAAACAGTGTCAGTAATATTATACACAAGGGTCATTTGATGCATATATATATACATATATATATATATATATATATATACACATAATATATATATACATATATATATATATATATGTGTGTGTGTGTGTGTGTGAAATATTCCATAGCAAAGTTAATTTAACCATTGGTGTGCATCTTCCCCCATATCACAGAGGCATTCAATATCTTCCTCATTCCAAATCCTGCTGTGCTTTTCCGGATTTTTAGGATGTTCCCCTTGAACAATGTTGTGGGCCATTTCTTGTATCAAGTCATGCATATCAAATCTTCCATCTACAACTTTTATGAGAGACTTTTGTACCAACACCTTTATCCCTATAACATGGTGTACATGACAAGCATCAAGAATCATGATTGCCTCTTCTATCAACTCTCTCCTCCAAAAGCATGCAATATCTAAGAACAACGTTTGCTGGTCAGGTTCAAGTCCATCATAACTTATTTTGAGTCTCTCGGTGACTTCAACATTTGGGATGCATTTTAACTTGGAGAATGCACTCTTCCACTCATCCTTGTCTTTGTCATATAAAAATGAACCTAAAATTTCAAGTGCTAATGGGAGCCCGTCAGCATAAGAAACTACATCTTTCGAAAGCATCTGATAATCTTCTATAGGTTTATCTTTCCGATACGCGTGTTTATTGAAGACTCGATAGCCTCGTCATGTGATAACAAACTCACTTCACATATTTTGTCTACATGGTGCGCTAGTGGTTGTCATTATTATCCGACTCCCGGCACCAAACCAATCATGGGATCCCGCTAATGCCTCTAGTTGCTTAAGACTATCAATATCATCAAGAACAACTAACACTCTTTTATTACATAACCTTCCTTTTATCATGCTTCTTCCTTCTATCTCACTCCCAACCACCACATTTGTTTTCAAAATAAGTGACAAAAATTTTTCTTGCAACTTTTCCAAACCATGCGTGTTTGCTTCCTCACGGATATTTTGAAGAAGGCAGTGAGCTTCGAAATGGTGAGATATATCTGCATAAGCAGCAGATGCAAGAGTAGTCTTACCGCCACCTCCAAGCCCCCATATTCCAACAATGCATACATTATTTGACCCAGTTTCCAACTTTACTTTCAGATCTCGCAAGCGAGTCTCCATTCCAACGAGGTTTCTATTGACGTTTGTACTTAGTGTAGGCAACCTACTAGAAATTGTAGCAACAATTTCTTGGATGCATTTTGCTTCATAACTGCATGATGGTTAAAAGGATAATTAGAATTTAGAACGCGTTCCCACTCAATGTTCATAATGCACTGGTAACCACTTGGTACCATGAATTAGACACTATCTTTTGAATAAAATAATATACTATCAATTTAAATCTAATAATTTATTAGTTAATATATTAATTATTTTTATTTAATAAAGCACCAACAAATTGAATAGTAACCATATTAATGGTTTTTGTCTTTTTCTGGATTTTTTTATACAACACTTATTTATATATATATATATATATATATATATACATATACATATGATTTAATAAGAAATAACAAAATGTGGTTGTGGTGGAGTGGTTTGTGGTGTATGTGTCTTCTTTGAGGTCTTGGGTTCGAAACCCGGTTGAGTCTTTTTTTTTTACAACACTTATTTATATATAAATACGTATGATTCAATAAGAATTAACAAAATGGGGTAGTGGTGGAGTGGTTTGTGGTGCATGTATGTGCTTTGAGGTCTTGAGTTCGAAACTGTTTCAAACATTGTATTTTTTTTCCCAACACTTATTTATTTATAAATACATGTGATTCCTTAATAATTAACAAAATGGCTTGGTGATGTAGTGGTTTGTGGTGCATTTGTGTGGTTTGAAACATGGTTTTTTTTTTTCTTTTTTTTTTACAAACACCTATTTATTAATAAATATATATGATTTCATAATAAGTCACAACATGGCTTGGTGGTCGGGTGGTTTGAGGCGCGCAAAGCGCGCCTTAAAATACTACTAGTTATTTTTATTTAACATATGAACTAATAAATAGTAATCGAACGGATCCCGAACCGAGTTCGAGCCTGAGAAAACTACCAACAAGCCCCAAGTTTGAGGTGGGTTCGGCTCATTTGCACCCCTAGTTCTGCTGCATACTTTGTTCCTTTTATGTTTTGTTCAAAGCAAATCTTTTGTTTTTGTTTTCTTTTCTTTTGGTGTTTATTTTTATTTTAAGGCTATTGATATCCATTGAAGTCTAGTCGTTATAGAATGCAAATATCTTCAGCATAAAAATGTTAAAAAAAAAAGAAGAATAGAAAAAATTACCTATTTTGAGTGTCATTGATGACCCATCCAGATAGGTTGCCTGCCTTTTTCAGAGCTTTTCTCCATGATTTTACTTTGTGCTTATTTTTCCTCTCATGTTTGGAAAATGCTTTTCCATATTTCCCATTTTGATTTCTCACATCGGAGGGATCTACATAATAAAATATGGGCTCAACGATTTGCCCTCTTGTGTCCACGCACTCCATAATACACGCAAGCTCGTCCAAGCACCAAGATGAGTCCGCATAGTTTACAGAGAATACAACAACAGCGATCCGTGAATCTTGGATAGCCTTCAAGAGGGTTGGACCGATTGACTCACCACGATCAAGTGTTTCGTCATCTTTGTATGTTTGGATCCCTTGCTGTACAAGAGCCATGTAGAGATGATCCACAAAGTTCTTGCGTGTGTCTTCTCCTCTAAAACTCAGAAATACCTCATGTTTCCATGATTGAGAAATAGAGGCAGGAACGACTTAGAAGAGGATGATGAAGATGCCATTGATCTGTAGATCGAATTTGTTTGGAATTAGTATTAACGAGTTTACGCTAACCCGCACGTTGCAGCGGGATGCTGATTATGAAGATTCTTAATATCACTATATGAGATGTGAAAATTGTTAAGTTTATAAAGAAAATTAAGAAATACAAACAGATCTTGAAAAAAAAGAAAAATAATAATAATTTAACAATACGCTACGACTTTGGAACGACTCAAGTCTCTAACAACCAATCCATTGCTCGTTTCTCTAATTGCATAAGCTCATGTTACCCGCGAGTTATGACAGTGATGCTAACGTTTTTTAATACATATTAAATATTGAATCGTAGATTATAGAACACGTTGTAATGTGATATGTCTCGCAACAAAATTGGTAAATCAAATGTGAAGAATATTGGCTCCAAATATCTTTCAACCTTTTGATCCCATATACGATTTGTTTTACATAATCTTGATAAAAGGTAAAAAGAAATATTAAGGTTCATAATTCACCCCCTCAATTTTATAAATCTTAATGAATTAATGTTTTATAAAAAAAAATATTATACATTATTTGATTTGATGTTTATTTATGTTAATACTAATTTTATTAATTTAGTTATTTAATCAATAGCATAAAGTGGTAAACGAATAATGGTTAATTTTGATATCTCTATTTGAGTATTTTCATTTCAGAACTTCTCAAATTCCTTTCCTAAGGTCTTCCATATCCATCTTGCCCAAATGATGACATCCATCTGCATCTTTCCTCAAATAAAAAAAAAACATTTGCAAAAACCTACACCACCATCTTATCACGTTACGAACATCAGCAGTAAAAAGAACAGAAGTGAGGAATTATTGGAAAACCCACCGCCACGCCGACCGTCACCATCCCCGGACACTGTAGAATCCTCACATTCCTCATTTAACAGATCTGTAAAAAAAAGTCACATGTGGTGAAGAAACGTACAGATCGGTGTGAGATGTTCAGATTTTAGATCGGTGCATCTCGATCGGAAACGACAGAGGTTCAATGGTGTCTCTACAATTACGGATGCGATTTAAGGTATTCTTACACAATGAAAAGTTGCATTGATTCGGTGTGATAACCGTTACCTATTGCCAGAAGCCCAGAAACCGCCATCGTCGGTAACCGTCGTTGGTGATGCTTCTTTACCGTTGCTAATTGTAGGAGCAGATTGTTGAAGGGGTAGAAGGGAAGGAAAAGAAAGGCGGTTGAAGACGGAAAGGAAGATGCGGTGACGGAAAATGACGGTGTTTCAATCATTGCCGTTAACTTAACGTTAAGTTGATAATTGTATTTATATATAATATTATTCCAAAAAGAGAGGTGGTTTTGAGATATATTAAGTATTTGAGAAATTCCCCACTATATGCAGGAACTTCGTAATACTTTCAATAATGCAACCCTTATTGATTAGGATTAAAAATATTATTAATTCTTTTTTATGTATTATTGTCAACCCTTAGGTGGCGTCTGAATGTCTGATCACAACTTCCCGTCTACCGGGTATATATTATTTTATAATGTGGATGAAATTATCGAGGATGAGAACCATTCTCATTGCATTTCTATATCTTTCTTTGTATTTTATATTATATATTTTTTGTTCTTATTTATCTTACACAAAAAGCTTACCTGATGCTGAAATAAAATTCAACTAGTTTTTAACCGCCCCGCGTTGCGGAGCACAACTCGAATTTATGCCGTCTAATAATAACGTATTATATTCGATCGACTCATTATATCTTGCCTCAATTATTTCTTTATTTCGTCTGCAATTGCAAGAATCGAATCCACACCGTTTCAACCCGAGCCATTTTGGACAAACACATTTTAAGCAGAACAAAACTGAGAGTACTTTTGAGCGACATGTTTCAATCCGACCCGAGTGGTACGTTGGCTGACTGGTTACTAATTCTATTGTTAAAACATCTATTATAACTTATTTATATCTATGTTTCTTAATTGTCAAAGTTGTCCAAGTGCAAGGTGGTTTATGAAACAACAAACTGCATTTAGCCTATGCCCTATGATATAAAAACATTTACCATTACAGTTCTTTATCAAGCCGTAGATGAAAATGCGGAGATATCATGATGACCAACGAAATGTATTATACGGTAGTAATACTCAATGTAACCAATGAAGTAAGGTAGACAACAGTTCCTCATTAATCCCTTCACATTTAGTCTATATTTTTTTAATCACATACAGCACCATCAATCCCAATTTACTCCATTCTTGATTTCCCTTTCCTCTTTCCTAATTTGTCCTAAAAGGAAACTCAAAAAACCATAACTTATTATTATAAAACCTGTTCACCGTACAAAGCTACGGCGGCGACGGTCGGTCGGCGGTGACCGATGTTGACGCCACTACCATACAACCCAACCCCATCTACAGCTACGTCAGGTGGAACATTAGGCGGTGGAAGCGACGGAAGCACTCTAAACAACCTCATAAGAAAAGAAGGTAGAAGAGAACGGTGTACCTGTTGATGGTGATGACGATGGTGGTGATGACTGGAGCTATTGGCGACGGTGGCAGTCACCCCCTAGCCACCAGCCTTTTCCGGTACCTAGTAACAACCACCAATAAAACCCAAAATCGATGTACCATTCGCCGACCAAAGTCAACCACATACAACCACTCTCCACTCCCGATCAGTCAACCCTGGAACCCATCATCAGTTGTGTGTGTGTTCTGTAAGAGAAAGAAGAGATATCATCAATAGTCCCGGTTTGTGGGTTTACTTCACCTACTCCGATACAACAATTCCCGTCGGCATCATCACCAATCACCGTTGTGGCGCCAGAGGCAACAACGATCAGAGAAGAAAACTGAGATGAGAGAGAAGGCTGTTGAGAGAGAGGAGAGGAAGGGTTGGATGGAGAGAGAGAGAGTAGCATATGAATGGAAAAGATGAGACCTTATATGCGGTGGTGGAAAGAGAATAAAATATTAGAGAATGGACAAAATTGGACCGTTGGATCAAGAATGAAGGGTGGATATGGACGTACTGTTCCTAAGACCTACTCAAAATAATAGTATAGGATAAGGATCAAGAATGAAGGGTGGATATGGACGTACTGTTCCTAAGACCTACTCAAAATAATAGTATAGGATAATGTTGAATTTTGCATTGAAGACGTGAATTTGTCTAAAACTAAACCTTCAAATTTGAATTTACCATTCCAAAGAATAAGCTCACGATTAATTTAAAACTATACGGACCACCCATAATTAATTTCCTTAAAGACGTATGATCCATTTTCTGATTAGATTGTGACTGAAATCAGGGGTTATTTTCGAACCCGTTACTTGAATTTGAATGGACGCCTGATTTCTGAGTTTCTCGGGTACAGCTGTGACCACCCAAGTGATGCGTGTGCTCGTGGCTAAAGGAACAAAACAGAATGGAGGACCGAGATGGGCATGAACAGTACGTTTGGTTCGTCGAGTTGACTTAGTCAGTTTATTGGGTTGTTTGTTACTCAGGTAATCTCTATAGGCAGATTTCCTGTATTTCATGTTTAACGTTATGCTGATTAAAGCTTCTGTCTCTGAAACAAACATATACCAATATACAACCTTCGATTGTTTCCAAGTGGGCATAAGTAAATGCACCGAGTGTAAACAGAGGGTTTGATGATTGTTAAATATAGGATAAATTACAACCACATTATCCACATAAATTATCCTTATAATTAGCTCTAAATCTTTTTCCTATTAACAACTAACAACCCATAGATCTTTTCAATTTGCAAATATATTTTGACTATCCTTGAACTTTTAAAAGGTTTAATTACAGCCACCTGTATAGATTTGCTCAACAATACAGATTGTTAATATATTATAACTGTTTTGTAACAAGAATTGAAAGATTTTACTATTGATAAAATTTCCAGAGCAATGGACAAATAACTGTTTACAAGTTAACCCATGTTGACACGTATTAAACATTTCAAATTTTCAATCATATCCTGTTTTAACCCGTTAACTTATGTCCATCTTGCCACCTCTAATCCGTTATCCATAGCATATTATAAGCATGAAAACAGACTCATTAGACCCAAATTTTACTACACTTATTCAGCACATAGCCTCTTCTATTCCTACATTGAATCATCATCATCATCATCATCATCATCATCATCATCATCATCATACTCAGTTAATCCCACCTATAGCAAAGCTAAGGTAGGGTCTGAGAAGGGTAAGATGTAACAGCCTTACCTCTACCCCTAAGAATAGAGAGGCTGCTTCCAATGAGACCCCGGCTCGATGTGGTTTGGTATCAAGCCTTGGACATAAGCACAAAACACTTAGCAATCGGGACAAACCCGATCGGTGCATGTACCCCTTTGTCTTTTGGCTATCAACGCCACCACATGATGCAAGATTAACCGTCCGTCGTTTTTAACGTTATTTTCACGAAATTAGTAAAATAACGTTAAAACTAGTGCAACTTTACTTTTGCCCCCCGTGGGCCACACATATATACATTATATGCGCACACCATAAGTGGGGCGTAAATCAAACTAGTACACTAAAATCAAGATATTTAAATATTAATAACGTTGGAGAAGCAAAATCAAACTTAAGAAGCTATATAAAAGGCAAGCAAAATGCGGGGCATAAGCTCAAAAAATGGCACACTCCACAAAATTGGTCCAAACACTATAAGAACTATTTTTCATTAAGGCATTTCATCAAACACTTGTCTTGCGTGAAACTATTAAACTTTGTTGAAACTATCATTATATACATACCTTTGATTCAAGAATGCATAATAGTCCTACTCAATGCATAAAATATGCAGTATATATATTACATATCAGACAGAAATCAAATACCAATCAATTAGCTAATCACAAACTTAAGCTACTTAAAGTCAGCTTGTATCAGAGAACAACGTGAACTGATTAAAAAACATCTATTAAGAACAACGCAGAACAAAAACTAACCTTATCAGAGAACAACGTTTACGCAAAAACACAGTTTTCGGTCACACTTCTTCTCTGATTGCTATAAAGAACATTCACTTTCCTTCTTACAACCATACGTGCGCATCTTCTTCTTCTTCATCTAAACACAATCCTTAATTTTTTTATTTTAAATGTTTTTTTAAAGATTTTTCCAAATTACTGAAGTTCTGTTTGAAAGAAATATTGCTGAACAAATATAATATGGGATATGGAAAGCTTAATTTTGTAAAAGATGGTGTGTTAAGGTTGCCTCCTGGTTTTAGATTTCATCCAACAGATGAAGAGCTGGTGGTACAATACTTGAAGCGCAAAGTACACTCTTTTCCTTTGCCTGCTTCCATCATTCCTGAAGTTGATGTTTGCAAGTCTGATCCTTGGGAGTTACCAGGTGCTTTTTTTTTTTTCACATTTGTTACAAATAATTTATGCTTTGATAACTGTTACAACTTATAATATATAGACAAGTTACCTATATTTGACATAAATAGCATTTTAG
>JAUTDX010006408.1:0-22096 GCA_030844895.1 Ambrosia x helenae
TTTAAAACAAAATTCGAGGTCCTTTACACGAAGACACAACCACCATACCTAGAGAAGTAATGTTGCCACAAATAAAAGGCAATGATTTTTTAAAACCATGCTAACTGGGCTCCTAATGATCCGTTAATCACAACACTTTCATGACATCTGGCTTCAACAAACGATGAATCCATTGCTGTAGAACCCGCAATCGCATAGTTCATCCTTGCCTCGATGCCACCTGGTTTCCCACTCCCCATGATGCTAAAATATGAAGGTACCAATGGCAATCCAAGACTCTCCGCTACAAAAGCATAAACTCATTTACAAAGGCTCGGCTAAAACCATGTAAAACAACTTAACCGAAGCAATATGGTCATTGTGGACATCCCATTTCTGAAAGCATATACACTATATTGGGATTTTGTAAAACATTATCTCGTTAGCTTTTGACCGACAGAAAAGATAACAATAATTTTGTGCATCTAAATATAGAATGATTTAAATACGTCTCACTTTTATGATGTGAACTAGATATTGTTGACCAATTAAAATAATATATAACATATTATATTATATATTACTGCAATTACCAACTTAACGTATGTTAACGTCACTTGACGGTTCCGTTACAGTTTAATAGCAGTACATTTATAGCCATGTCATTATTGAACTTTTTCTTTCAATATTGTGGCATGTTAACCACTTCAAACCGTCACGTTACCATCCACATCGTTTCAAATCATTCCAAACCACAACCCATTTTTTTTCCTCCAATAATAAATCATTTCAAACCTTTACCTTATCACCTATTTTTCCTTTTATTTTATAATTATAATATATAAAGTACATAAAGGGACACACCGCACCACCAATAGACCGGTTCCACTCCACCGGACCACTCCAAACCAAACCAAGCTCTCCAATGGTAAAAATGGAAGTTGTCCGTCTGTTTGTAAGAGCATTCACATCCCATCCATCGTTTTTTTTACCCTATAATTTAACTAAAAATCATATTTTTCAAATTTATCTATCATTTTAAAAAACTTGTCACATCCCATCCACCATATTTATCTTTAGCTTACACACAAACACTTATTTTATTATATTTCTCGTTAAAAAAACATCACAATATTTGATGTATGATAACAATTTTTTCATAATATAAAGATGAGGTATAAAATGGTAGATGGGATGTATTGTGTTTTTAGTAGTTTTTTAAAATTTTAAAGACAAGGAAGAGTTTGGTGGGTGGGTTGTGAATGCTCATCTCATTCTTCATACCCATCCATCAAATTACACTAAAAACAACTACATTTTCTCTCACATACTCAATTAAATAATATTTTTATACATTTATCATTACATTTTCTCTTACATTCACTCACAACCACTTTCAAAAAATATTAAAAAAAAATTCTTGTGGGCAATGGGTATGTTTGGCAAGGAGCTTTTAAGAGCTTTTAGAGCTTCAAGCTTCAAGCTTTTAAGAAAAAGCTCTTACTCAATAAAAAGTTTTGTTTGGTTGAAGGAGCTTGAAGCTTTTAGGTTGGAGAAAAGGCTCTACAGTGAAATTTTAAGAAAAAGCTCTACTAGCTACAAGCTTTTTTTAGTAAATGACACAAATACCCATTTTATTTTAAAAATGAAATAAAAAACCTTTTTTACAAGCTTTTAATTATGCCCATTTTGGTTATTTTATACATTTTTATTAAAAGCTCCAGCTACTCTGCCAAAAACCAAAATATATTTAAAAAGCTTCCAGCTACCAGCTACCAGCTTGCAGCTTCCAGCTAGTTTTGCCAAACATACCCAATAACTTTTCAAATATACAGATGATGATGAGTAATATTTTCTCTCTGATTCACTCATAACCCGTCACAATCACTTTTTAAAAACTTAGTTTTAAATATATGTTGGTGATGACGAATATCCGATCGACATTTAAAAATTACTTTGTTATACTTTTAGTTAAACAAAATCAAAAACTAACTCATCGGTACTTTGTTGGTGATACACGGTGAACTGGTCAGTAGTGATTTGTCGGTAAGATCATTCGTTGATACGTCTGGGAACACTAAAAAAAATTAGCGACGACAATTTTAGTGACAAAATCATGCCGTCGCTATACACCTATATTTCGCAATGTTTGTCTTTACCGACGGATAAGTGACAGATTTTGTAGCAATGTAGTGTTCTTTGTTTCACCTAGTGGTGGAGTGGCCTTTGTTTCACCTATGTGATCAAAGGTTCGATCCCCACTTCCAACATTTATGGTTTTGGTATCCAGGTGAAGATCGAATACGGGTGTCGCCGGTTCGAATCTGACGGCGGCGAGGTTTTACCAAGTTCTATAACACTGTCGTGCCTTCGGGCGGGTGGGGCTCGGGTTTTCGCGCATCGGGAGAAGGTGGGGCTGCTGGAGGTCGAGTAGTCGATTCTTGGGCACGGCGCCCCGTAAGGGTGGTTGCCACACAGTTGTTCGCCGATCAAAAAAAAACCACTAAAAAAAACATTTCACATATACAGAGAGAGGAGTTAATTACTAGGAAATCAATAATGAGACGGCCATTAGAGCATCGACCGGTGGGACTGGCCGATGAAATTTTGGCCGTAAGGGGGGCCACATGGAAATTTGCACGTCGTCGTATATGGTAGCCAGTTGTTTTAGGTTCCCAGTGTCAGCAATTGAGTCACCAAAGTGATGATGGATGAATAACATCCATCAGCATACAAGCTACTGCTACATAACACCACCAACAAGCTTGCAAATAATTTGAAGCTTGTAGAAGGCGTCATTGGATATTATTATAGTGTTTATTTCCACACTTGGGATATTAGCATTGGTGGTTAAGTGATGTTGTGATGGTATATAAAGGCAACAAATATAGTAGTTGAGTGGGCCCGGCCTATTTGATGTTGCTTTGTTAATACATATATGATAGACACGTACCTTGAATATATGTAATTATGAAACTTGTGCCGGTGGTAACTATACAAAAGAAGAGTTCATATAGATTAAAATATGAAAAATTTTTGAATGATGTTGCGACACCTAACGTTTAAGAATTTTTATCAATAGTGATTACTAAATTATTTATAATTAGTGGCACAACTAGAGGTAGAGGTGTACAAATTTGGTTTTCTTAATAACCGATTGGGTTATTATAACCGAATCGGGTTTGTGAGAAAAAATAAAAATCGATCGATAAAAACCGGGTCGGGTTGTAAGCCAATTTAGGAGGAAAATGTTAGAACCAAATTGATTAGGGTCGGGTACAAACCGGTTCGAAACAAGAAAAAAAAATGGTTTTTTTGACATGTTTTTCAAATCGGATCTGGTCCAAAACGGTTTCAAGGAACGAGAACACGAGTTGCTATATGAACTGGCTAGTTGGGTTGGGTAATTTAAACTGTTTTCTTTTTTTTTTAACTGGGTCGGGTTATAATCAGTTTGACAGGCCCAAAATGGTTTTTTTTTTTTTGTACAACTCTAATTAGGTTGAAACCAGGTTGTGTTGAATCACAAAAATTCAAATTAGGTTTTTTGTGTAACAAGATTTGTAGGGATAGGGTTTAACAATTTTAAATCAGGGTTTTACTTTGTTTGATTTGGATTTGGCCGGTTTCAAGGTATACGATTACAAACGTATACAACCCTACGTTTCGGGTCGGTTCAACATTGGGTTGGGTTTTCAACCAGGTTTTTTTACCTATGAACATGTGATGCAATTTGTACCGATGACTAAACGAGAGTTCATATAAATTAAAAAAATAATAATAAAGTGAATGATATAGCTAACTTGCTACACCTAACATACCAAGAATTTATCAATCACTGTTATTAACCTTTTATAATTAGTGGCATAATCATATTGTTTTAATTATTTTAGTGGTACTGGTGACTATCGTCAAGTCATGAAAAATTTAGTTAACATATATAGTTGGGCAAGTACAACATCTATATATATATATAAAAAAAGCCCTTTTGCTGACGTGTCGCTCAATGGTACCTCCAACCTCCCCTCTATATTGCCACGTGGCATCCTTATTAAGTGTTTTTAGGTGTTTTTAATTATTTTGTTTTTAATTAAAAAGAAATCAAAAGACTGAAACCCTAAAATATCATCCTACTCATCATCTGCCTCCTCATTCTCTCTTCTCATTCTCTCACGTCTCTCTCTCACCTCTCAAATAATCTTCAGTTTTCCTAAACTCAAACCCTAGCTCCTCTCTCTCCCATATCTTCCATCTCCTCTTTGGATCTAATACAGCTATTTTTCCGTCCAAAATAATCACCACCGACGTCAATATCTAAATCCCGGTAACGTTTCCTTTAATCTCTTCTCGCTTCTTCCAATTTTAAAAAATTAATTGTCTTCAATTTTGGGTTAAGCATTTGTTAGGGTTTCCTGGAAAAGTGTTTAACAAGGTGGGATTGATGACAACTCCGTTGTTTGCATGCATCCTGACACCATGGAAAAGGTTCAACTTTTTAGAGGCGATACGATCTTGCTTAAGGTTTTCTTTCATTATTGTTAAAAAAGAATTTGTGGGTTTGTAACAAAATTTGATTTTGTTGATGGGTTCGGTGGGAATTTGGATAATTTGTAAAATATATGTTTTGAGTGCAGGGGAAAGAAAAGGAGAGATACAATATGTATTGCCTTGTTGATGATACTTGTGAAGAACCTAAGATTAGGATTAATAAGGTTGTTAGGTCAAACTTGAGGGTTAGACTTGGGGATGTGGTTTCTGTGTGCATCAGTGTGCTGATGTTAAGTATGGGAAGCGGTTATTTCAATTTTTTCTGTCTGATTTGTTATGCGTGTTTAGTGATTGTGTTGAATGTAAATCTAATTTATGTTTTTGTGTTCGTTTTACTCGGTAGAGATCGATTCAGCATCTGTTTTGACTATAAAATTTGACCAGAGAAAGGTATTGATTCCCAATATTAAATTTTCCTCTGTTCATATTGTCTTTCGTTGATCTGAGAATGGTATTGACAGTTTCATATGCAATTGAACTAATGTTATTATGTTTCCTGAGATGCAGGGCATATGAAGCTAGAAATTGGATATATGGGCCAGATATTTTTAAGCTAGAAACAATACAAGGAAGACATCTCTTCTAATCTATACTTACTTGAATACCAATTGAAGAATCCATGATCATCGATTTAGTTAAAAGGGTGATACATATACTTCCATTCTTTTTTGTTTGGCGCGCGGCATTACGAGAAAGGTCACAGAAGCCGAGCAGCATCTCTCACGTCTGTCTACATATCGACTTTTTTATCAAGTAAACTTTTTGCAGTTTCTTCATCTATTTTGGTTGTTTTTACATATGAGCCTCCTACGGTCCCTAATTTTTACCCAAAAGTACATAAGCAGACCAAAGCCCCTAAGTCGTTTTGCAGCTCACCTCGCTTGCCTTTTAAAATCAAGTTGATGATTACATGTTTCCTATGTATTAATCTTGACCTGTTATCCGGGTTCAAAATTGTAAAATACTAAACAACAATGAAGATTATTATCAATTCAATTCTTTCTTATTTGCACAGTTACACAATGAATCAATTCTTTGTTGTAGTATTTTATCAGTTATAATGAACTGATTTTTGACTCATCTAAATTTCATCCAATTTTTGTTAAGAGGATAATTAGGATTGAGTATTGATATGCATATGGGCAATTTTTGAGTGTTATTTCTTATGTGCTTTTGCTATCCAGAATTGAATGGAGGTCCATATCGATTTTGATCAACATTTCAAAAAAATATAAACTTATGTATTATAATTTGTTTGTCAGGGTTTGTGTAGCAATGGCATCCAGATATGTTTTTGTTGCAGTCAAAGGTGAACACAGACCAGGAAGTTTTGCAGCCACCGGCAAAATATGTAGCTTTAGCTTCTATGCATTCCAAGAAAGAAAATAGGGTCACTCCGAATTATTCAGTTTTTCAATACATTTGGTATGTTTTCTTCTTTTATTATTTTTTATTAAGTCATATTAGGATTTTCAACCCCGGGACCTTCCCGGGGTAGTTAGCTAGTAGTATATATCCATAAGGGTAAATGTTAATATTACTGATACGTATTAGATTGTACATGTTTTTTTATCAAATTATATCCAATTTTTATTTATTTTTTCATGAAATCTGTTGAAATTATGCTTAGTTTGGTTTATTATTATTTTCACGATGCATCAGACCCAATTGAACAAACGAATCAAAATCGAGCGAAAATGTAGAATCTTGAGATTGAATAGTAGAGACACGCCCCGTGGCTCACCAGACATGGGTCGTGCCTCGGTCACTAAACGACAAACACCAGATCCTAAGAATATTCGAAGATCTAAGTGTGACCCACAAAGTTGACCACGCCCCGTGGCGGTAAATGTTTCAGGCACAGGCTACTGAGCACGGTTTTTAACACCCCTCACCACATAGTGAGGGGCTTCGTACTAGTATTTTGTTAAACTTATCAAATTTATGAAATAATAATAATTTAAATTTTAAAAGCAATAATCTTTTAGAATTCAAACTATGAAATTTTAACTCAATAAAACTTGTAAATGCCACACCAAATTTATCTTTTTAAAGACAAAGTTTGACAATCATATATGTTCTTACATAATATGTTATTCAACCCACATAAGGAATAATATATATATATATATATATATATATAGGATCCGGATCATGTGAGAACCCCCCCCCCCCCCCCTTGTGAGAACTAGAGAACTAAATTGAGCCAATAATATGTTGACACATAGCTTCTAATCCCATATTATATTAATGGGTATTTTGGGTAATCCATGTTTATTATGTATAATAAAATAGATCAGGGGAGCATAAGTCTGATTATTGTGTCAGTTAATTTGTATTATTCCCATAACCAGCTATCACTTTTTCTCCCGCCCATTTGTGTCATTATTGCTTCCTTTTTATAAATTACATACAACTAAAACCCAATCAAACCACATGCAACCCTTGCTTATGTCTGATCAAGAACCATAAAATTTCGATAAACACCTAGCACCGCTTTCTTACGAATGATGAAGAAATCAAAGGAGCCTGTCAAAGATTTTGAGTTTTTCACTGCTAAGGATATAGAGGATGTTGCTATATTCATGACTGAAAACCCTGACCTCATACCGCAGCAGGGGATGAATCGGTGACGAGGGAAAATACTGTTGATAAGGGGAAAACGGGTTGTGGATCTTAACGAGGAGACGATGGGTGTTTTGCAGACGTCAGTTGAAGGTGGCATGTTTTCTGTGATGTAGGGGGGTCGTCTGCCGATGCTATGCATATATCTCCGGTGACCCAAGCTGGTGGTGACGAAGACGATGGTATGTTTCCTTTTTTTTAGGTCTTTTTTTGTTGTTTAGTTTTTTTTTTTTTTAAGATTTTAGTTTTTGATACTTTTTGTGTTGACAAAAAGATAGCTTTGAAAAGATACTTATGTTTAAAGATTTCAGTTTTGATAAGTTATGATTTTTTACACCGGTGTAAAGTGGGTGTTAGTTTTTGTGTTTGTGTTTTGTGTTTTGTAATCGTTGTGTTGAACAGGATAGAATGGGAATGCCCTCACCGTTTTTTGTTTTTTTTTTGTCGGGTGCAGGGTCTGCCTGTGATTACTGGTTTACTCCTAATGGTAGTCGTTATTGGAAACCAATTGTAGATGAGTCTGTTAAACCAAACATGAGGGCCAAGTATAGAGTGTGGGAAGATGTCGTTGCAATGTACGAGGCGTATGCGCGAAAGTGTGGGTTTTCAACTAGGTGTGGTACCGTTAAAAGGGTAAAAGGTGTGATTACACATAGGTATATACTTTGTTCGAATGCTGGTAAACCGCAAAGCAAGAGGAAATTTGACTGTTTGGATGAAACATCGCTGAAGGTTAGGCAGTCCACGTTCCAGCGTACTGATTGCCAAGCCAGCATTAGAGCTAAGATGTGCGACGTGACACAACTGTGGGAGATTTATCATTTCGAAGAAACGCACAATCACATGCTTGTTCCGTCCTACAACAGAGATTTAACGAAAATAGGTAGGAAGTTGGATTTTGCATCTAAGGAATTCATTCATCGTGTGAGTTTAAACAAGGTAGGGCCGACAGTCGCGCATAGAATGCAAGTTAGTCTAAAAGGCGGACACCACAATGTGAAGGGTACGCCAGTTGACTACAAGAATTTTGCCAGAAGCATCCGTATGTTCGTGGGCAACAGGGATTCGTCCATGATGATCCAGAAGTTGAATGATAAGGTGAAACACTTGCCCAACTTTTCTTTCAAGTACAGTTTGGTGAATGGCGAGCTTAGGCATGTGTTTTGGGCCGATGAGATATCGAAGATTAACTATCAGCACTTTGGCGAGGTCCTTGCGTTTGATGCGACTTACCAAACTAACAGGCCAGTACACTCACTCATTTCTGCCTTGTTATAGTTTATTTTTTATATTTTGCAACCCTATTAGAACACTGATCTGATGCTTTTTAACAGGTACAATTTAATTTTTGTACCTTTTACCGGTGTTGACAACAATAAACGATGCGTTACGTTTGGTGCTGGCCTGTTGTTCGATGAGACTATAGAGTCGTACTGTTGGTTACTGAACGCCTTTTTGGGAGCGCATGGGAAGCAGCCGAAGCTTGTGTTGACGGACCAGGACCCAGCGATGAAGCAAGCTGTGCCCGCTGTGTTCACTGAGGCTCGGCATCGCCTATGCATGTGGCACATAATGAAGAAGTTGGCTGCAAAGGTATCTACTAGTTTTGTGTGTTTTTTGTTTTTGTAAACAGGTCACTTCTTAATTTGCATGCTGTTTTTTTTTTAACTTTACATTCATTTGTTTTCAACAGGTTGTTGGAGTTGGGGTTGAAAATGCAGAAGTACGTGCGGCGATCCATAAGTTGGTATGGAATATATATATAAAACCGGAGACGTTTGAAAGGCGATGGGGGAAATTAATTGAGAAGTATGGACTAATGGACAATGACTGGCTCACGGACATGTTTAACATGAGGGAGCTATGGGTGCCTGCATATTTCCGTGAAATCCCCATGTCTTGCCTGATGAAGACCACATCTCGATGTGAAAGCTCCAACGCCGCGTTCAAAGTGAATTCCAGTTGGGCGAACACGCTTGTTCAATTTCTGTTGTGCTTCGACACTACCATGGACACCCAAAGATACAACCAAAGGGTTGCTGAGCACCAAACTCAGACCAGGGTCCCTGAACTAAAGACCGGTCTACAAATTGAAAAGCAGTGTATGTTGGTGTATTCTCAAACATTGTTCTACGAGGTGCGAAAGGAAATCCAAAAAGGATTGTTGCTGTGTTTTATTACCAAGCAACATGAGGTTGATGGCGTCAAGGTGTATAGCGTAACACACCTTGATAAGCGATCAGACGTGGTGAATGATATGTTTTTAAATTTTTTACATTGGTGTAAATTTTTTCTGAATATGTATATAGTCCCCCCCTGTGTTTTAAAATAATGTGTTTTCCCCTCTTTTTTCCTTTTTATATACAGGTGAAGGTCGATGATGCTGCGGGTGACACTACATGTTCGTGTAACCTTTGGGCTCGAATTGGATACCTATGTCGCCACATTTTCTGTGTGTTTAGATATACTAAAGTCGATGCAATCCCGGAGAAGTATATTATGGCACGTTGGAGGCGCGAGGTGCTCCCAGATCTGTGTTTAGCATCGACGCTCGTTACGGGGTTGATCATAGTGCAACGACTGTTATGCGAAATGGTATGCTTGAGATGTTTAATCAATGCGTGGATCAGCTAAGCGGATCGCCTGAGATGTTATCTGCGTTCTCAGACAAAATACAGGGCATGAAGGATGAAGTTTTAGGGAATGGGGTTGGTGATGTCTCACATGCTGGGGTGAATGAACATGTAATTGCGAACCTGTTACGTGTTCCCGAGGAGGTTGAAGGTTCGTGTAGTAACCCACAAGGCATCAGGAACAAGGGTTGTGGAACTAATCGGCGCTTAGTGGGGCCTGGTGAAAAGGCTGCAAATAGGAAGAAGAAACGACGCGCCAATGCAAGACGTGCTTTGAATTTGTGTCTGATCACGACTCCAGGAACTGCCCTCTGAAGAACAAGGAACCAGCCCCTTAGATTGATGCAGCAGCTCGCACAGCAGATCCCCCCCCCCCAGATCGTTTTTTTTTTTGCTTCTAGTATGGGTTTATATATAATCTTTTGTGATGTGGTAACTGTTTTTCTCTTTGGACTCTGTTCTACTGATGCACCAGGTCCCACATGGCATAAATGTCCGTTCCGCATTTTAGACTATAGTATTATGCGGAACGGGTATTTTTTTGGCCATGTATATAGTGGGCACAGACCAGGTTAGCGCTTTTTCTGGCGTGGTGGGGGATATTATGGTAAAAAGCCTTATATGCTGTGCGGATATATTTTTATGCTAAATTGTTGGTGTGTTTTATTTATTTTTATATATTTTTGTTGTGGGAAAAAAAAAACGGTGCTACTTAACGCATGGTTTCAGACCAATACAAAGCCTGTAATATTAAGTAGGCCGTACGTCGACGGCTACCAAAAGCGATTAGAACAACAGTACATTCTGGGAGTGGGGGTGGGGGTTGGGGCTTTTACACCGGTGTAAACCGAGCCCAAACTAGAAACAGAACCTACCATATTAAAGATAACCCAGCAAACTGACAACGTTACATTTTTAGTTAGATACAGTGACCCCCGAACCTTCACTCCCATGGCCATAACATAGGCTTTTCACCAACGCCCCTTGGGCGACATAACCGCGTCTGAATCTGTCTCGTCCTCGGATGGCCAGTCAAAGCCCACCCAGCTGTCATCAAGGTCTTCAACTGGCACATACTGTGACGCACACTCCTCGGCTGCTGGACTTTTGGATGAAGTCGTCTTAGGCGCTGCTTTACTTGTTTTCTGCACGTCGCGACCTTTTTTGGCTGACCCCCCCGCTACCTTCCGCTTTTTTGGATGAGATCACCTTCTGTGAGGCGCATTCACTGGAATCCGTCCCCACTGGTTCACCCCATCCAAGGTCGAGCAACTTAACCTCTGTCGCTTTCCTAGTACCTCCGTAGCTTGGGCGCACTGGTTTAAATGGCCCATAGTTCGGGCGGGGAGTGCACACACCTTGATGCAAAGTTGATATCGGGCGGGGGTACACCGGTAGTGGGCCATAATTCAGGCGGGGGGTGTACACACCTTGGTGCAACGTTGATTTCCCCTTGTCATAAGCTTGACACACTGGCGGTGGGGTGTACGCACCCTCGTTTGGTGCACTTGTAGGAGGCGTTGAATTTGCTGGGGGAGTGGCGTTTGCGTAAATCCCCATCTGTGAAGGGTTCCACACTTGTACCAGTTTTCCTTTGCGGTCGTTACGGGGGAATTTGAAAGGCCGTTCTTCGCCGCCACCCATTCTGTTAACAGGAGAGTTAGAAATTAGGCAACGGACCAAAAAAAATGGAAAAAAACAAATATTATATTTTTGTTTTTCAGCCCCAACCCTAATGTTTTTTTTACCCCAGTCTATACAGTTTTTTGTACCCCCCCATTTGTTTTCTGTGAAGGTCAAAAAATTCAACATGTGTGTTTTACACCAGTGTTTTTTCCCACAACAGTGTGTTTTTTTTAGAATGGAACACACCCGTGCTTTTTTACACCAGTGTTTTTTCCCCACAACAGTGTGTGTTCTTTTTTAGAATGGAAGTTACTGTTTTTGTAACACAAATGTGTTTTTTTTGTAAAAGAAATCCTTTTTTTTTCAGGCCCCAATGCCAATGTTTTTTTATCCTACTGTACAAAGAAATAATTACAGTTTTTTGTTTATCTACATGTGTGTCTTTTTTTCACACATGTGTTTTTACACCAGTGTTTTTTTCCCACAACAGTCTTTTTATTTTTCAAAATGGAACTTATGAACCATGGTACGAAAAAAAAAATTCAAAAAAAAACAATTTTTATGACTCTACACATTCTTTTACATCGGTGTTTTTTCTTTCAAAACTAAAGGGGGGGGGGGGGGGGGGGAGGGGGTAAGTGAAACAAACGAAAGTAATATCACACACCACACCTGTGTGTTTTAACACCAGTGTTTTTTGGATGGAACGAAAAACAAATTAAAAAAAAAATACTATATGCCTCTACACTGTTTTTACACACATTTTACACCGGTGTTTTTTTTTCTACCATACTAGAACGTCATTAACATTAAATAAAAAAAAGGGGAGGGGGTAAGTTAAACAAACGAAAGTAATATCACACACCACACTTGTGTGTTTTAACACCAGTGTTTTTTTTGATGGAACGAAAAACAAATTAAAAAAAAAACATACTATATGCCTCTACACTGTTTTACACACATTTTACACCGGTGTTTTTTTTTCTACCATACTAGAACGTCATTAACATTAAATAAAAAAAAGGGGAGGGGGTAAGTTAAACAAACGAAAGTAATATCACACACCACACTTGTGTGTGTTTAACACCAGTGTTTTTTTGGATGGAACGAAAAACAAATTAAAAAAAAACATACTATATGCCTCTACACTGTTTTACACACATTTTACACCGGTGTTTTTTTTCTACCATACTAGAACGTCTTTAACATTAAATAAAAAAAAGGGGGAGGGGGTAAGTTAAACAAACGAAAGTAATATCACACACCACATTAGTGTGTGTTAACACCATGGTTTTTTGCCTGGAACGAAAAACCAAATTAAAAAAAAAAAAAACATACTATATGCCTCTACACATTCTGTTACACACATTTTGTGGTTTTTACACCGGTGTTGTTTTTTCTTTCATACTACAACATCATTAACATTAAATATACAAAAAAAAGGGAGGAGGTATGTGAAACAAACGAAAGTAATATCACACACACACACTAGTGTGTGTTAAACACCAGTGTTTTTTATGTTTTTTACACCATCCCTATTGGGTGAAAAAGCACCCATACCTTTTTGTTTTTTTGGTGGAATTGTCTGTGTGTTTTTGTTTTTGGTATGAGACTGATCGACTCACCCCACTAACCTTTAAATAGGCAAACAATCTTTACTTAGTCCATTTGATAAATGATTTAGATGTTGAAAACCAATTTTAACAAAACCACGTGACTTTTTATTGAGTACAAGACTTGCCCTTTTTTATTCTTTTTTCTGGGTAGTAGTGTATACCTACCTTTTTTTTGTGGTTAACAAACTCACAAATCTTTTTTTTGCTGTCATTTGTGTTTTACACTGATGTAAATCACGTGGAAAAGGAATAAAGTGGGCCCTTTTTGACATAATTTATTTAAGTCTGTGTAAAACTAGTGGTTAGGATTTTTTGCGTCACTGTCACTAAGCTGAACAAATCATTACCAAATTTTTTGTTTTTTGGTATTCCACTCCATGGGTAAATCTGGTTTTTCTAACGTATTTTTGTCTTTTGCAAAGTATACACTCACAACCCACCAACAGTATTACTAGCATGCAATGTAAGCTACTTTTTTTTTACACCGGTGTAAACTCTAACACAAACCATTTTCTGTTTTATATAATAAACATCACCATCAAACTACTTAATAACTTACTACTTTAATGTTACTGTTTCACCAACACACAGTTAAATACAAAACAACCAGGGAGCATGTTATTGTTTTAAAATACCACCATATGAAACCTAAAATAACAGTTTTCAAAATAACCAACTAACGACCACGCCAAACCCGCTCATTGTAGATGTTCGTGGACGACAAAAGGATGGTTGCTGCATACCGCTTCCTTAATGTGTCGACCTGGGCTTGTTTGCGTTTCCCATTTAGGCTAAACCCGCACTTGAAAGGAACTGAACGCCCGCAGTAGTGTTCCATATGACGCATAACAAAGACACCACAATCGTCCGTGTTCTTCCTCGTAGCCCATGGTAAAGGTAGCGGTCTTATACTGCATTCGTTCATGGCTGGAGCTTTCGGGTGATTGACAACAGCAAGGTATTCATCAAATATATGTTTCTGGACAAAAACACCAAAAAAGGTTTACAAACGGTTGTCAGTAAGTAAATACTAAAAAGAACAACATTTATTCTCACTTACCACTTTGAACGGCGTGGTTTTACCAAAGTACAAGTTGCTGTCCGATAACACCATAGGTGATTTCTTTGGCACAATGTTATCAATCACGCAAACGTCTACATGCTTCAGATCAAAAACGACCACATAAAAATGTTCATGTTCTAGTATTGGCACAAAAACCAGGTCCACATCCCGCAAATTCAGCGACTCCGGATCCCCACAAACAGCGCCAGCCAGACCATTCTTTAGACAAGCCACACGGCTACCTCCTGGGTCATCATCCAACTTTAAACACCCACTCCACCTGACCATTTGTTTTCAAAATATACATACAAAAAAGTCTCAGTCAGTTTTTTTTTCACTCTATATAAAATAAAGGTAACAAACATAGATTGGAAGTTTGCTTACAATGGCACTAGTACCCACAAACAAACGACGAACACCCCCGAGCCCCCGGTACATTGGGTCATGATTGAGGACCGCAACCCACGTATCAACCACAGCTCCGTACAACCTCTTACCCACTGCCAAAGACTGCAACAATGGTGTCTCACAGCGCATTCCATAGCGGTTCTCAAACAAGACGTAACTTGCATTTTTTCCAAACAGTATACCGGGTCAGACAACACACATATATCCTTTTGTGTTCTACTTTTTATGTGTAAATAAAAAAATATACACTCACGGGTAATACTCGGTGGGATCAATGTCCGCCAGATCAACAGACCTACCATCAGTCGCTTGTCTAGAAAAGCGACACCAAAATAAAATGAATAAATAAATAAATAAACAGCAAAAAATAGATAACAGAACATATATATCATTATATTATTTTAAGTTACAACCTTTTTGCCTCATCGATCGCCAGTTCCATCAACACCTTCTTGTCAGCCGTTCTGAACAGAAAATCCCAAACCTTCACTTCTTTCGGTGTAGCCTTCGTGGGTAGTTCATCACCACTATTCAACACAATGGGCAACCTAGCCACCATACTCCTTGTTGGTCCATTTGCTATGGATGCCTTCAACACACCCCCACGATCAGTAGCCTGCGTCGCACTGGCAGCGGGTACATCAGCTGCCTGCGCCGCACTGGCAGCGGGTACATCACCTATAAAGAAGACAACATTTACACCGGTGTAAAAAGTAAAACAAACGCATAATAATCAATTTTTTTAGGTACCCTTTGTTATTTCAGGCTCAACCAGCATTGGTTCTGAACCACTTGTCACCTTCACAACCGTGCTCCCAACAACAGCCTCAACGCCCTGCTTCAAAACATCCACATTCGCATTCCCTATCTCTTTTGGATCTTGACTGACTCCCAAGCTAAACGACGGTTGTGTAAAATCAGCATCAAGCCCCGTTTTCTCCGTGGGCAAATCAGCCAGCTTATCTTGTGTTAGGCCAAGGCTAAAACTTGGCTGGCTTGATGCTGCTTCGTTTACTTTGGGTCCGGGCAGGGGAGACTCTATGTTCTTCTCTTTACCGGGACGTACCGGTGGGCTTAACTGCGTCAACCCAAGCTAAAGCTTGGTTGACTTAACGACTCGGACAGCACCCCCGAGGAGCCTGTTACAGTGCGGGCTAAACCAATACAACAAACAATTCTTTTTGTTACGGCGGGGGAATAGCTGTGCAATTTAGTTTTAAAAGTAACATATGATTGTTTTTTCTATATTGCAAAATCATTTTTCAGACACATACCTTTGACACCAGTGCACATTGTTGGCAGCCCAAACCTCATCCTGTGCATATCCATCTCAGCCGCTAACTTTGTTCCTCCGGTGCCACTAACTCCAAGCTCCACAACCATTTCAGGTGCAGCTTCACCACGTGGCCCTTCACCCACGACATTAGGTTCGAATAGACGAGTCCATTTGCTCTCAACAATAGCCTTGCCTTTATCAGCATTGTTTGCCTGTGGTGTAGCTTTACTGCTTTCACCTTTGCATCCTGTAAATAACCAACGGCCATCACCGTGTGAATCTAATGATTCTGATCCGCTACCAACATATGGCGCACCGCAGCCCTCTGCGCTCGCTGTAAAATGAAAAAATAGCAGATGTCTAAAGAATAAATGTTTGTAACCAGAAAAACATAACAATGTGTTTATATTAGTGTTTATATACCTTCAAAATGATGCGCTTCACCAACAGGTGATTCAGTGGTGTACTCGTTAGCTAATTCTGAGACAACATCCTTAATTGTTTTTGTTGGCGTCTCAGTCGCTTTTCCCTTAGCAGTCCCCGAGGACAACTCACGATGATACTCAGCTTGTAGACGAAAAACACTGATACTGTTTGGATATCTTGAAGTTAACGAGTTCAAAATGTCACCAACCTGCATCTTTAATGTCTTCAACTCTGTTAACTTTTCCGCGCTGCCCGCAACTCCACCTGATTACATTCAAGGAGGTTATATAAAAGGAAAAAAAACTTGTATTACCAAAAAAAAAACATAAGGTGATATGGTACCTCCACGCCCCCACGAGCAATGCTTTCATCCTCAGCGCTACCCGTAGTCACATCCTTCAGTTTCCCAAGCCCAAAGCCCCCATGTCGTAGTTCATACTCTTGACGCCTGGTTAACAACTCCAGTGTCCAATGATGCATTGCACGAACCCCACTGGGGGTGTTCATCCCATCAATGGCAAAACAATCCACATACAGCAGCTGTTCAAACAAACTCACAAAACTCAGTTATTTTTTTTTACTAAAAATAATGTCTGTTTTTTACTAAAAATTCTAAACTGTATCCGTTCATACCGTTAAAAAGGTTAATGGGCCAGCAAATGCGCACCCCGTGTCGCTACGCCTCCATTTCTGCTTACATATCTCTAGGGAACTTACCATCAGTTCACACCAGTCAATCGCCTCAAAACATGTTTCACTGGTAAAACATTTTGGGATTTCTTCTTTGCAAAGGCCATTCCCATGGGAGATAATCATGGTTGTTACGAACAACATGATAAAATCTACTTTAAAAATAAACATGTCTTCGTACTCATTAGCAACTATCTTGTTCACTATCAACGTCGTCGAAACATAACTGTTCGCCGGGTACCGATTACGCCACACCTTTAGTCTGGGATGCCACTTTGCCGGCACCTCGAAACATGAAAACTTAATGCCTCCACATGGAATGCCAAACACCTTATGCACAAGACTAGCATCTATACTCACCCCGCGTTTCCGACACCACAACCTCATCTTCTCAGGTTGGAAACTATCCACGGCGTAGTGTGCAATTTTTAACCGGGATACCATCTACGCTGAAGCGTAATAACTCCCCAAAACCTAATTGCCGAACGACTTCCTGTTGACGCACACTAAGTTTTGAAATCGCAAGGAAAAGCTGCCGCGGGGATGATCGGGTTTTTAAACTGCCCTAAGCGTGTTTTTGGGGAGACTTGGAGACCTTCTTCGGTGAGATCGTATCAGAGACGTAACCACCATCAATGGTTTTGACGGTATCAGGTGTTGATTTCTTACTCCGTTTAGGCACCGCAGATGATCCGACGTGTATGGGATGTTCTGGGTCATCCCCCCCTGTAGCAAGTGTCAAATCTAGGTTACGCAAACGTTTAGAACTTCTAGTACCAGCCACCATATTTGATCTGTTAAAAAACACCCTGCATAAATACACTGATCTGAATAAACACAATGTACATCATAAAAAATAACAGACACCCATTTTTACACCAATGTAAAATACATACCCCATCTTGACACCAATATAAACACACAAGAAACACACCCATTTTTACATAAAACTTGGTGAACACCAAAGTAAAAAATTCAAAAAAAAAAAACAGGAAAAACACACACACACACACCAATTCTGGTCGGAAATCAGATTAATCCACAACCTAATCAATCGAAACCCTTACACCATAAAAAAGAAAAAACCTACTCAATCCCATCATATAAAAACCAACGCCCAAAAATTTAAAATATATATATATATATATAATAGATACAGTTTCTAGGATCCATAGTTTCTAACCAAAAAACCTAATTAATCCAAACCCTTACTCTATAAAAACGGTTTAAAACTATCAAAAAGGATTAACCCCTATGTTTTCTACTGAACCCTAAATACACTGATCATCGAAACATACCTTTTTTGTTTTGTAGAGTGTTGAGTCTGTTTGATGGTTTTCCAAAGGTCTGACACTATTTTGATCGTTTTCCACTGCTTGGCGAACGGTTTTTTGGGGTGGTTTGATAATCAGACAGAGAGATATGAGAGTGTTTTTGAAATTTTTTAAAAACAAAATAATCTGTTCCCTTCTTTTTATTAGTGAGAGAGAGAGTGACAGTGGGAGGGAAACGAGAGAGAGAGTGTCAGTTTTTGTTTTATTTTTTCTACCAAAAATACCCTTTAAAGAGTTATTTTAGTTTAAATTAATCAAAACCATATTTAAATACACTACAAAACAAAAAAACACCAACATCAATTTTCAACCATTGGATGATGATGATCTAAGGTCCAAAATGGTTCTCTAGTTCTCACAACTCTATATGGTTCTCACATGATCCTAACCCTATATATATATATATATATATATATATATATATATATTCAAGCTTGCATCGTTTATATAGAACTTGATAATCTGATTGTCCCTTGTGAAGTTGATGTTTTAGGACACACGGAATAAAATTCGGGTATAGTATATTGTCCTTGAAATAAACTCATGAAAATCTGTTTGTATGCTGCTTCCGTTAAGTGAACTCCATCCCAACTGACATATTTATCTGGTTCATCACACAAAATGTAGATTTGTCTCCACATCTTGTGGATGCATTGTAATTGAATGGTCCTCCACATCCACAACACGCCTTTAAAACCCCGTCCGTGAATCCTGCAATAAGACCAATTTTGCAACACTAGATTTTGGTTTTACCATATTCAGTTTATTTGACTTTATAACATGCTATATACCATACTCATCCGGAGAGAAAGGTAAATTTGCATGGCAGCATTGTAGTAGTCCGCATAGATGATGACGACATTAGGATTAAGCTCTCGAATCTGATTTAGTTTTGTTTGCAACATTTTGTTATGATATTCGCTGAACTCATTTAACTTGGTAAGGCAACCGGTTTATGGGATAGTGTGCTTCCTTATCATCAGACACACCTGTCACACCGGTTGTCAAATACGAGGGAAAACATCCAATTGGAAAGTTTCTGGAACAACTATAGTTCGAGCCCCCATATCAATCAACTCCTGCACTTACAAACTATTAGATTAAAGCCACCAAGATTTAATTATACACTACGAAATAGACAGCTGGAACTATAACTTGCAAACATCGTCAATTAAGGGTAAACACCATAAGCTTTCTTACATTCACTTAATTATTTTATCGAAGACAATTTAGAGTTCGTACTATTAAAAAACAACGTTGTATACCCTTATTAATAGAAAACTGGGTTGACTAAATTATCAACGAACCCCCTATCGATGACCAAAGGAAACATCCTTTCGTTGTGACGTGAATTATGTTGTGATCATTAATGTATTACATTGTTTTAAAACATTAAACATATGTAGTGTTATTTGAGTGGTTTCTTACTTTGAGTGCAGAGATCATGGTATCAATAACAAGAGGAACATATGATTGAACCTCATCAATGGGTCTTCCCCTAGATAATGGAATATTGTAATCGTTACCACCGATTTCACCCATAACTATCAAAGAACGTCCAATGAAATTTCTACAATCTGTCAACAATTATATAAGTAATTACATTACATGTATAAAAAGAGAATAAAATGCTCATTTTATTATGTATTTTTTAAATATTAAAATACGAAAAAGCTATGGTAGTTTAAAAATCGTGAGGTTACTTCAACTCTTATAAATTACGTAAAACTATTTTTTTTTTGTCTTCCTTAAATGTTTTATAATATAGTGTGTTTGTGAGTGTGTTTAGCTGATCGTTTTTTTAAGAACTCTAAATTTTGTGCAAACGTGAGAACTCATGAAAAACCAGTCAAAATTTTTATATTGGCATTATTGTTATTATTCATTTCTTCTCTCAAAACACTCTTAATAAATTTCTTGTTATATATGTACGTAAGTAGTTTTTTTACACATGTATAAAAAAGTTGTTATTTATGAATACATGTTAAATTCAAACGTGTAAATTTATTCTTTTAACATCGTATCTTAATAATAAGAATAATAATAATAACAATAACAATAATAATACAAAAAACTTAAAAACTGCTCATATTATTATGTATTTTAATATAATAATAATAATATTATGTGTAAAGAAAAATTGAATTTGAATGGTCTTTGACCAACTTCTCATGATTCTCACGAAATATATAATACTTCTCATTTTAACCTTAGCCGTATATGTGTGTGTATATATACATATACATATGAAAGGGTAGGAATGATAGGAAGACTTGGAGTAAATCACGTGTTCAAGGGTGCAAGAGAAGTTTGACGATAAAGAAAAGGAAGATGTACATTTTTTTCAATAAAGGAACTTTATGTAATTATTGAAGTTATTTTTTTTTGAACGGCCAACAATTGGAATCACTCACGGAACACTGGAGTATCATCGTGCCACCAGTGTTGCCACGCGATTATATTCACACCAAGTCACCAATTCAGGAGGAAACTCATAATTATGAGAAAACCCCCTTTGTGAGATTCGAACCCAGGACCTTATGGCCCTTAAATCTTATCTCACCACCAAGATACCACTAGGCTATAATGCCTTGGGTAATTATTGAAGTTATTAACTTGAAAACTACCCAATGGTTTAAGAACATAAAGTGCGATGTAAAAGATTGAGGTGTCAAAAACAAGATTGCGGGTGTGTGACCAGCATCTTTATAATAATTGACCCAATAATATTAAGTGATTCCCATTTATAAGGTTTTTAAAGCCTAAAATACACAATGGCTAAAAGCAACATGACACACCAAACGTACCTAAAGAAGTAGTGTTGCCACAAATAGAAGGCAATGATTGTTTAAACCATGCCAACTGCACTTCTATAGATCCATTAATCACAGTACTTCCTTTGCATCTGATTTCGACAAAAGACGAATTCATTGCTGTAGAACCCGCAATCGCATAGTTTACTCTTGCCTCAATGCCACCACACTCCCTTGATGCTAAAATATGGTGGTATCAATGGCAACGCAAAACTTTCCGCTACAAAAACATAGACTCATTTTCGACAACTTTTTGGCCAATTAAACTAAATATAAATATTACATCATATTATGTATACTTGGGAAGGCACCTCTCAAACTGTTTTTACTGTCACGTGCATTTTAAATAAGTGTTTTTTTAGAGTATTGTTTCAGCGGTAAAATCATGTGTTGCAAAGCGATCAATGCTCAGGAACGAATCCATAGCACCACACAGGTTTTCCTTTCAAACCCAAGCGGTTATTTTTTCGGTGGTGGGTGGAGCGTGAGATTCGAACCTGATACCAAACCCGGACAGGAACCCTCTAAGGAGGTAAAATTTCGCACTTCAACTAACTGGGCGAGAGATCAATTGCATTTTAAATTTTTTTTGAAAGATTAATTTCATTCACACACGCCAACAAGGAGTCCTCAAAGCAAGGACCCTCTGGCTAAAAACAATTAATTGCATTTTAATTAACTTTAGTACTTTAAATACCATTGGTCCATTATTACCTTTAGTAGTTTGTAATATATCATTATTAAATTTTTAGATAAGTGACCTTTACATATATAACAAGAAAATATGTTCGTTGTTAGTGATGTTGTTCCTTGTCAGATAGAAATGTGTTTTCACAATGAACACTTCGTAAGAAAATCTAGAATGTATATGAAAACTTAAAACTCGCAATAAAAAACACCCTATCCGACTATTAAAATCAACATAGAGGGTGTTTGGGATTGAGTTTCAAAACTGCTTATTGACTTATTGGCTTTTTGGAAAAGCTAATAAGTCAATAAGCTGTTTGTGTAACTCAAAAGCACTTTCTGTTTTGACTTTTAGCTTAAGGGTGAAAAAAA
>JAUTDX010006409.1:0-25372 GCA_030844895.1 Ambrosia x helenae
TGGGTACTCGCCAACAGACATCGCACAGGCCCTCTACAATTTGGCGATCCATCACAATGATCCATCTTGGACCATGGACACTGGGCGTCAGGTATATGTCTCCTTGTTTTGATAGTTTCCGTCTATTTTTAATTCTGACATTATTCGTAACATTATTGTTGGCGATGGCAAAAACCATCCCGGTATTAGACAAGGCAAACATCACCCTACCACCGCCCTTCCCTCCCTTTAAACTTAATAATGTCTTGTTTGCCCTAACCTTGTCAAAAACCTTATTTCTGTGCGTTCGTTTTACAACTGATAATCAATTATCCGTTTTGAATTTGACCCATATGGTTTTACTGTGAAGGACCTTCGGACCAAGAAAACTATCCTACGGTGCAATAGCTCGGGGGACCTTTACGCTCTCAGCCCGTCCAACATCACCAGTCTCAACACTGCTTCCACCTATGCAGCTATCACCAAGACATCTGGCATCAACGGCTCGGTCATCAGGCCGGCCATTTTACAAAATTTAAAGTCTTCTAATTTTATTTCTTGTTGTTAATTAAATAATAAGACTTGTAGTGCTTGTATTTTTGGGAAAAAACACTAGACTTCCTTTTATTAATTCTAATACAAGTACGTTTATGCCATTTGATCTTGTGTACAGTGATGTTTGGACTTCCCCATTATTTTAACGGGGGCCACCGCTACTATGTCTTTATTTTTAGACGATTACACCAATTTTCTTTGGACCTACCCATTAGCCCATAAATCGATGTCTTTGCCCATGTTTACAAAATTAATAATTTTGTACAAACCCAATTTAACACCAAAATAAAACAACTCCAATGTGACAACGGACGTGAATATGCCAACAACCAGTTCCATAATTTTTGCTATTTGAATGGCATGCACTTCCGTTTCTCTTGCCCCCACACCTCATCACAAAACGGCAAATCCGAACGCAAAATCCGCACCATAAACAACCTCATGCGAACCATATTAGCCCATTCCTCTACACCCAATACCTATTGGCACCACGCCCTTGAGACTGCCACCTACCTATTAAACATCATCCCAACCAAAATTCATAAATTTCAAACCCCACACAACGCCTATACGGGTGTCTACCAACATACGATCACCTTCGTGTGTTTGGATGCATCTGCTACCCTCTCATACCACACACCACTATTCACAAACTTGCATACCGTTCCTACCCATGTGTGTTTCTTGGATACCCTTCAAACCACCGTGGATATATAAATGTCTAGACCTAAAAACCCGAACTATCACCATTAGCCGCCACGTCATTTTTGACGAAACCATTTTCCCTTTCGCCAAGGAAACTAAATCCACAAGCCACACCTACTCCTTCCTAGACGACACTATCCACCCTTCCATCCTACATCCACCCATACCCAATACCCGTCTGACAATCCTCCTGCCAATAACATTCCACTACACCCACCACTTCACTCTCGGCCCAACACTCCCAGGCCCAACCTCACCCCATCCCATCTACAGACCACTCGCCACTACCTCACTCTACCGGCCCATTCCCAGCCCAACGTCCACTTCAACCCATCCCACTACATCCGGCCCAACTTCCTCCACACCACCTCACGCACCTCCACCACAGCCCACTCCTGCTTCGGCATCCACCCTAACCTACTCATCCGACTCACTTGGTCCAATTCCGGACCCACCACCTTTGCCACCACTCGCACTATGACCACCCGAGCTATGTCCGGCATCACCAAACCCCAAACAAATTTTCAACCTTTCACCACCACCGTCATTACCTGTCCCCAAAAACCCCATTATTGCCTTGTCTAACCGGAGTGGCATAATGCCATGCTAAACGAATTTAATGCCTTAATTAAAAACAAGACTTGGGAACTTGTCCCGAGACGTCCTGACATGCATATTATACGTAGCATGTGGCTATTTCGCCACAAATACAGGTCTGACGGGACTCTTGAACGGTACAAAGCTCGGTTGGTTTGTGATGGTAGAAAACAGGAAGTCGGTGTGGATTGTGGGGAAACCTTCAGTCGGTGGTCAAACCTGCCACCATTCGGACAGTCTTGACTTTAGCACTCTCACAGTCTTGGTCCATCCATCAGTTGGATGTTACCAATGCATTCCTTCACGGGAACCTCACAGAGACAGTTTATATGTACCAACTCGTGGGCTTCCGTCATCGTGACTTTCCAGATCACGTTTGCAAACTCAAAAAATCTTTATACGGTTTAAAACAGGCTCCACGGGCATGGTACCAAAGATTCACCGATTTTGTCACATCTGTTGGTTTTGTGCAGAGTAGATGTGATCATTCTCTTTTTACATATCACCACGGGGGTGACGTTGCATACCTATTGATTTACGTGGATGATATTATCCTCACTACTTCTTCTGAGGCGCTGCGAAAGAAACTTATGGGCAGCCTTGCGGCTGAGTTTGCTATGAAAGATCTTGGACCTCTCAGTTACTTTCTGGGTATCTCTGTCACTCGCTCGGGTGACTCTATGTTTCTCTCTCAACAGTCTTATGCTCTCGATATTGTCAGTCGTGCAGGTATGGAAAATTGCAATCCAGTTGCTACTCCGGTTGACTCTAAACCGAAAGCTCAGTGCCACCTCTAGTGCACCGTTTGATAACCCCACTCTCTATCGAAGTCTTGCGGGTGCACTTCAATATCTCACGTTCACTCGACCTGACATCAGTTATGCAAGTTCAACAAATCTGTATTCACATGCATCATCCGACACTGATCACTGGAACGCATTGAAGAGAATAATTCGTTACATTCAGGGCACTGCTGCATATGGTCTCACACTGACATCATGCGCTGATGTTTCTCTCCGGGCCTATACTGATGCTGACTGGGCTGGGTGTCTAGACACACGTAGATCCACCTCTGGTTACTGCGTATATATGGGTTCTACGCTCCTGTCTTGGTCCTCCAAGCGCCAGTTACTATATCTCGTTCCAGTGCTGAGGCGGAATACCGAGCGGTCGCGAATGTCGTTGCTGAAATTTGTTGGATACGTAATCTTCTCTGGAGTTGCGCAAGCCCATTTCTACTGCTACTTTGGTCTATTGTGACAACATCAGTGCTATTTATCTATCCAACAACCCGGTGCAACATCAACGCACAAAACATATTGAGCTTGACATTCATTTTGTTCGTGAACATGTGCAGCGTGGTACAGTTCGGATTTTCATACACCGACTCGCTTACAGATTGCAGATATCTTTACCAAAGGTCTACCTCGTGTGCTATTTGATGACTTCCGCTCCAGTCTCAACATCCGCCAACCTCCTGCTTCGACTGCGGGGGTGTAATAGATAATGAGATAATAGTTTTGAATATTGTAAATATAGATAAAGATTATCATTAATTGTATGTTTATCTCTTCCCAAATATATGGGATTGTATCTTGTATTTATAGAGAGTTCAATGGAATAATACACAGGCAATTGAACCATCCTATTCTACAAAGATAAAATTTAGTAACAAATACTGATACCGTACCGAACCCGTGACGTACTGAAAGATTCGGTACGGTATTCGGTATCCATCTTTTCAAAAATTCGGTATCGGTATTTTCTGTGCCGGTACGGTACGATCTCATCCCTAATCCTATCCGGTTAGTCGCACTTTCTTTTGAAATCAACCAAACCACCAAAGTGCCACATTGCTGGGATTTCAAATGTTATTTCAGTTTTAACTAGATCTATATGTATCATTCAGAGCTTATTTTCTCAATAAATGTAGTCTTATATAGGGCCCAATACCCATGTAGGTATCCATCATGTTTCACCCATATTCATTTTTTGTTAAATTTGTTAAAAGGGTATAGTTGGATTTCCATTACGCATTTCGTCCCCTGGTTTTGATACATTTGGTTCTTTGACACCAGAAGCTATCCGTTTTTTACCAGGGTCTAGCGGATTATACACAGTAATGTCTCGACTCCACGGGAGGAGGGAGGCAAAGGTTTGTTTTCAGTAGACTAAGGTTTGCTATACAGATATATTATCTCTATAAATGTTCAAAATATCTAAAACACGTAGATGTTATGATAGGATAGATCTCAAAAGATGTGTTCAACATACTATATATAATTAATAGTATTAGATACCACAATACAAAAGTTCATGTACAAAATAAAATTACTAGAATGAAATATTACGATACAAGGGTCATGAAAACAATAAATCTAAAATTTTCAGGTATATAGTTTGGATGATAGGTACTGTATATGATTTTTATCAATCAGATCAGATATCACCATAATATTATACTCATACCCAAACCAACAATATTTTTTTCAATCCCATACTCAAATACCTGTCACAAAAGTTTCCGGTTTCGGGTATTTCAGTTATGTTCGTGTTCTATTAATCACTATTCATATAAAATAAATAAAGTAAATACAAGTTCATGGACTAAGAAGCAATTATTTCTAATTTCACTTTGGTCAAGTTCCAAACGTAGGACTCGGTTTATTAAATCAAAAACAACATTAATCAACGGCTGAGAATAATTCTTAAAAAACTATAAATTGTCTTTTGCACACATCAACTAACTCGCGCCAAGTTTAGTTACAACAGTAAACCTTTTCGTATTTTTTTCGGATCTAAATTATATTCGTAAATTTTGTTTGAGGATGGCTGGGAAAGGCGAAGGTCCGGCTATTGGAATCGATTTAGGCACGACGTACTCATGCGTTGGAGTATGGCAACACGACCGCGTCGAAATCATCGCGAATGATCAGGGTAACAGGACAACTCCGTCTTATGTTGCATTTACTGAGGGGGAACGTCTTATTGGTGATGCTGCTAAGAATCAGGTCGCCATGAATCCTACAAACACCGTCTTTGGTACGTTTATGTATAAATATTTCTAATTTCGGTAGATTTAGTAGGGATGGCAAATGAACCCGAACTCAACGGGTAAACATGAAACCTAAAACACTATGGTGCCGAATGTGAGATTTTTTTTAAAAAAATTGTGGGTATGGGACAAATATTTTATTAGTTGTTTCCCGTTTACATTACCCGAAACATGCACATCTTTACCCAAACTATAGCGGTAAACATTTTATTTTTATTTTTATTTTTATTTATTTATTTATTTATTTTTGTAGTAAAAGTATAAAGTTTTAAAAAATGTATTTGAAAATCAACAAACTAATGGGTATGTCCTATACCTAACTCGTAATTACTTTGACAAATCCCTGACAGGTATTGGGCCGGGTATAAGAAACTTAATATCGTCGAATATGAGATTTGAAGTTCCAATACCCGACCCAAAGTGGTGCATTGTCATCCCTAGATTTAATCTGGGTACGTTGTCAGGACGATCATTTGGCACTGGGTATCGAAATATACCGGTACCAAGACATTTCCGGTACCAATTCGACACTTTTAGGCGTTTTTGGTTTACTACTGGTATTTTAGCGATTTTTACCTTCAAATACCGTACTGTACCGGTTCCAATTTTGGGGATTTTCGGAAGTGATACTTTTGGTACCGGTACCGAGCTCACCCCTAGTGTGCTGATTAATCTGTTCATTTTTTGGCCTGAAAAACAGATGCAAAGCGACTGATTGGTAGGAGATTCAGTGACACATCTGTACAGGATGACATAAAGTTATGGCCATTCCAGGTCAGTTCTGGTCCAGCAGAAAAGCCCATGATTGGTGTATCTTACAAAGGTGAAAAATAAACAGTTTTCAGCTGAGGAGATCAGTTCAATGGTGCTCACCAAAATGCGCGAAATCGCTGAAGCATTCGTGGGTTCAACTGTCAAAAACGCAGTTGTTACTGTCCCTGCATACTTCAACGACTCGCAAAGGCAAGCCACCAAAGACGCTGGTGTCATCGCAGGTTTAAATGTGATGCGTATCATCAACGAGCCAACTGCTGCAGCCATTGCTTATGGTCTAGACAAGAAAGCCTCTAGTGCAGGTGAGAAAAATGTGCTTATTTTCGACCTCGGTGGTGGTACGTTTGATGTCTCGATTCTTACTATCGAAGAGGGTATCTTCGAAGTGAAATCGACTGCGGGTGACACGCATCTTGGAGGTGAAGATTTTGATAACCGAATGGTGAATCATTTTGTTCAAGAGTTTAAAGAAAACACAAAAAGGAAATTACTGGGAGCCCAAGAGCTTTGAGACGGTTAAGAACCGCGTGTGAGCGAGCTAAACGGACGCTGTCATCGACTGCTCAAACCACCATCGAGATTGACTCGTTATACGAAGGGGTAGATTTCTACACCACCATTACTCGTGCACGCTTCGAAGAACTTAACATGGATCTTTTCAGAAAGTGTATGGACCCGGTTGAGAAATGCTTACGAGACGCTAAAATGGACAAGAAATCGGTTCACGAAATCGTACTCGTGGGCGGATCCACGCGTATCCCGAAAGTACAAAACTTGTTACAAGATTTTTTCAACGGTAAAGAGCTTTGCAAAAGTATCAACCCTGACGAGGCAGTTGCGTATGGTGCAGCTGTTCAAGCCGCCATCTTGAGTGGCGAAGGGAACGAAAAGGTACAAGATTTGTTACTATTAGATGTCACCCGTTGTCTCTTGGTCTAGAGACAGCCGGCGGTGTCATGACTGTTTTGATCCCAAGAAACACGACGATTCCCACCAAAAAGGAGCAAGTTTTCTCAACTTATTCGGATAACCAACCCGGTGTTTTGATCCAAGTTTATGAAGGGGAAAGAACGCGAACACGAGACAACAACTTGTTAGGAAAGTTTGAGCTTTCGGGCATTCCTCCAGCCCTCGCGGGGTTCCTCAGATTAACGTTTGCTTCGACATTGATGCAAACGGTATTTTGAATGTTTCCGCGGAAGATAAAGTTGGCGGGAAGAAGAATAAGATAACGATTACTAATGATAAGGGGAGATTATCAAAGGAAGACATTGAGAAAATGGTGCAAGAAGCTGAGAAATACAAGGCAGAAGATGAAGAGCATAAGAAGAAAGTTGAGGCTAAAAACAGTTTGGAAAAACTATGCTTATAACATGAGGAACACTATTAGCGACGAAAAGGTGTCGGAAAAGATAGCGGCTGGGGATAAAAAGAAGGTGGAGGATGCAATTGAGCAAGCTATCAACTGGTTAGATGCAAACCAGTTAGCTGAGGTGGATGAGTTTGAGGACAAAATGAAGGAATTAGAGGGGATTTGTAATCCGATTATCGCAAAGATGTATCAGGGCGGTGGTGGTGGCGTCGTCCCAGATGCCACCACTGCTAGTGCGGGAGCCCCTCCCGCTGGTGGCGCCAGCAGTGGTGCTGGGCCGAAGATTGAGGAAGTTGATTAAATTGTTGCTGTTTGAAGAAATTTGCTTGTTCTTTTTAGATCACAATTTGAATGTTCTTTTTTTGGAAAGGGTAGCTAATAAGATTGGATAAGTAGTAGTCAGTTGTCACATTTTGGATTTTTTTTTTTAAGGGTAGCTAATAAGACTGGAGAAGTAGTTATAATTTTATGATGAATGAAGCTAATTGGATTGAAAAAATTGAATTATTTACAAATATAGTTAAATTAAGGAGAATTGGATTTTAATAACCTGAACTATTTGAAATTGGCCACTGGCACCCCCAACTAAAAAATTGGCCATATATAACCTGAACTATTAACTTATTGGAATCTAACACCCACTAACGGTTAAATCACTAACACCGTTAGTGGGTTCGCTGACATGGCAAGATTTGCTGACGTGGCATGCTGACGTGTCAATCCACGTGTGCACATGTCAGCGTGCCACGTCAGCAACTTGTGCCACATCAGCAACTTGTGCCACGTCAGCAACCCAACTAACGGCGTCAGTTAGTTGGGTGCTAGATTCCAATAAGTCAATAGTTCAGGTTATATATGGCCAACTTTTTAGTTGAGGGTGCCAGTGGCCAATTTCGAATAGTTTAGGTTATTAAAATTCAATTCCCCTTAAATTAAATGATCAATTATTTGTTAGGAAAAAGAAAATGTTGTAATTAAAACAGAAATATCATGTAAAACTAATTAGGTAATGAGTAAAGAATCTGTAGAAAATGTATAAACATTAAAAAGATTAATATGATTAAAGAATCATAATGCTAAAATAATTGGTAAAATCCAAAATCATAAAAACAAAGATTGGATAAAATTTTGGATTGCAACAGGGTGTGAACAAGATCTAGTGGGGTGAATGATCCAATGGTCATGATCTGTCTGTGTATGTTTGTCTTCGCTAAGTGATAAATTGTACCAATCGTCCCTGAACCATCAAGTACTTTCTGCCTATTAAGAGATATTGACATCCTTATCTCATCATTAACAAAGATATATATTATAGTCACGAGTCTACTTTCTCGGACGTTAATCAAGTCACCACTAGCGTATGCACTTTAGTTTTCACTCATGTATAACCGACAAACATACATTTAGCTAACAGAATTCAATGCATAAACGATTTAGACTCACCCGGGTTCCTTTTTCTTACCAGAGTGCTTTTGATGTTTAAGACATGAGGTTTAGACAACGAGTATCACTAGTTCATAACTTATCTTATAAACAAAGACAGATCATTGTGTATCTGTGTTATGATTAATGACGGTGATCCTAGCTTACTGGACCTCTTTAGTATCCTAACATCAATTGTTAGTCGTATTGCAAGTGGCGCAATGTAATCAACTAAGCAAAAGGTAATAGCACAATTGGTCATTACACATTTACACGCAAACATAAAAGTGTAAAGTGTATGACTCGTTTTGTGCTCGACGTAAGGTGGTTTGAATTCAAACGGCCCCCAATAACGATAGGTGGTTAAACAATGTCGTCATATTGCACTTTGTCGCCAACTCGCCATGGGTACAACACATCAATCCAGTGTTACCAATTTATCAAAAGGCCATAGCAGGATGGTGCCAATATAGAATCAATTTACTAGAAGCCTATACATTGTTAAAAAGAAGTTGGTACAAACTAGTAAAGTGCTTACTCATATGTTCCTCCACCATCACCTCTTACATGTGGTAAAATATGAATATCATCCAAGCCCTGTTATGTTACCAGAAGTCATAACTTTATGTTAAATTTACTTGCTAAATTAATAAGTTCTGAACAACTTCTAGACTTATCAACTTAACATAAAGGGATGGTTTTTGACCAACGTCAAATGTTGGTCGTGTCTACTTAAAAAGATAGTTAAACCTTACAACAAAGCTAGCTTATGATTAACAGAAGATATAATGCAATATAGTTCTCATATGTAACAAACAATGGAATCAACGAAAATACATATGAAATCAACAAAATTCCATGCATTGTTTTGAGTTTCTTAGCCATTCATATTTTTTTCAAACAATTAGTGATGAAAAAATTTGTAACTATATGTAGAAAGAAGAAAGCGTATCAAACCCTAATAGATACAAAACACGTAGAATTATGTTCATTTTAACACCAAATATTTAAGCTACACTAACAAAACGTGATGCACAAGATCAGAGTCAAGTATGATATAAAGAATGTAATGGTCTTACGTACATAAAGTAGAGAGATGACGTGACTAATTTAGCAAGTGAGGATGGGGTATATTCAATAAAAACCTTAGAAAAGAGGTACATTTGCTGGCAATGGGTAACCTGTTAAGACACGATAAGACCTGTATGACTGAAAAGTACACTATTTGATTTTTGACTTTTTTTAATACTTAGAATTAAGATGCAAAAATCTTTCATTTCCCTTTTTTGGTACATAAAACATAAAACTGTGTTATAAACATGAGATATAAATGAGTTAAACGAGTCGTGTTCATGTTTAGAACTTGATTTGTTCGCGCGCGTCAGAGACCTGTTAACCTGTTAGGGACACGATTTGCCAGCCCTACATTTAGCACAACCCAAAAATTGTTTCATAGATCACAGTGCAAGTGATTAGTTACAGAGTTAGTAATGCACACATCAAGACAACTCAGGAAACATTAAGATGTCAATAAAAACAAAGAACTACTCCCATACTGCATGGCCCCACCTTGACTTTGCAGAGTCTGATAGAGAATGCTGTCCCCCACCTTCTCAGGATGCTACTTTACAAGTGTTTAATGTTAAAAGCAAGCAAATCATTTGAATCTTTGTGTGTTAAAAGTGGTTGAATCAAAAATAATAATAAATAAATAAAAAGTTATGAAATAAATCATCTTTCAAGAAAACCAATACAATGCAGTATGCACACAAATGCTTATATGATGAACAATCCAATAAAGCCTGAACATAAAGATATCGGTACTTTAACAAGCTCCACAATCCAATAAAGCCTGAACATAAAGATATCGGTACTTTAACAAGCTCCACGTAGGAAACCATGTCAGTGGGGACCGAATATTAAGAAGGAAGACTACCCAAGGGGGCGGTGTGGAGATGAAAGACTACCCAAGACCAGCCTCCCCATTAGTCCCCGTATTAAAAAATTGATTAAAGTGGCCCGTCCTCATGTTCTACCTAAGACATTTGAGACGGGAACGACCGGGGGGGGGGGGGGGGGGGGGGCGGTGCAACCCGTCTTGGATGAGCCAAGACTACCCGGGGACGTCCCCCGTACCCCATAGCCTAATAAAACAACTAAACAATTCATATGGGCTTCTTTTAATATGAAACTTTTAGCAAACAACATTCTTAAAATTAATAAACAAGTAATTGGATCTTTGTTAGATCAAAAGGTTCTACTAAAACTCATACACAAAAACACTATAAATTTTGCACAAATGATAATACCAATTACCAACTCTAATTCATTCTGATAATATGGTCTAAATTTGAGAATGAAGTACCTGTGAAAGCTTATCATATATTAACCATCACTCTCTTTGTTCATGGACACATTTAATGTGATAAAAGAATCATTATCTTCATCTTGATGACCTTATCATCATCACCTTCAAAACTTTCCATCATCTTTCTTTGAAGTTTATCCTCAGCATCTCTCAAGAACTTAAACTTAGGAGGCGGTGAAGCGCGCATCCGATTAAACTCCGAATCGGTTGACGACTGAAACAGAGGACTAAAAGTTCTGTATGAATAATCTCCAGGAGTTATCGGTGGAGTAAAGTAAGCAGGTGAAGCAAGTGGAGTAAAAAAAGGAGTATCCAATGAAACCACATCACTCATCCTTCTTGACCTAGTTTACTCACATCTTCTGATTCAAGATCTTCCTTTGTCTCTTCCTTAATAGTGAATAAAAACCTTAATGGGTCACATTGGTTCTGCAGCCTCAGTTCATCTGAGTCAACAATAATGTCATTAACTTGTTCTTCACCAAATGGTCTAAACCATATATCCATATTTGAATGATGATGATGATGTGGAACATGAACAACTGATGCTTGTGGTTCATGAACTTGGGTATCTGTGGTTAGACCTGTAGAGGTCAAAGATGAAGGCTTTTTCCAACAAAACATGTAAAGGAACTCTCTTGCTGGACTAGTGTAACTTTGTTGAATAATATCTCTATTACTTACTGTTTTCTTCCACCATAAGAGATAATATAGCTCAGCCATAAGAGCTAGTAAAAGACACCCAAAGACAAGACTTAAACAAGGCTACACTACTTGAAGCTCTCATGTCTCCTACTCACATTACATGAACCAAATGAACAGAGTTTTAACTAATACTTTTGTAAAATATACAATGATGACTCTCACAGGACTTTTGTCAAACAGTTGGTGTGCATAAAATCCACTTAACAGTTTAGCAGAAAAAATCTTGTCTCCATAAAATACTGTTACAGTCAATCAGTTATATAACCAGCATACATAAAAGACAAAATTATACCTTCCCTTTTGCTGAAATATTAATCTTGAATGATTGTTTGGATGCAAAGATTGGATTATTATTATTATTATTATTATTATTTAGAATGAATAAAAAGAGGGGGGAAATGAAAAATGATGGGGAAAAGAGTGGGAAGAAGGGATTAATAATATTATTATTATGAAATGAAATGAAATGAGACTCTTGCTTCGAGAGATGCCACCTAAAATCACATGGCAACAAAGAAAGAAAATGATGTATCAATAAATTGTGTCAGTTGCTGCCCCTCTCTCTATACAAAAACAAAATGCTATTTTTCTATAGCTTCTTACAAAATTGGTTATTGTATTTTTTGGAACATGTTAAAGAGATTTTGATCCTAGTAACTATTTTTATCAGTATAATTTAACTAAAAACATTTAAGTTTGTTTGTAAAAAAAAAAATTGCATTCGACTCGTATTTATCTTATTTACAAACACTTTTTATTCTTTTTTCTTATTTTATACTCACAATAATACATAGATTGATGAATAGTAGGCGTCTAAATGTAGAAGTTGACTATAGTTTATTATAAACTTTTCTCTATGATATAGACTCCGATGTGATAGAATAGTATGTCATGTTTGTAGTTGATTGAGATCGACTTGGAGGTGTTTGGAATTGCGTTTTAAATCTGATTTTTAGATTATTGCGTTTTGAAAACGCAGATAATCAGTTTTTAGTGTTTGGATTGCGTTTTGAAAACGCAGATAATCAGTTTTTTAGGCTATCAAAACGCAATAATCTATAAGCAGCTTCACCCCTGCTTTTCCAAAACGCATAATCTTTTTGAATAATCAATCATGTCTTACTAGTGTGGTCACCATTTCCCCCAACTCCCCCAACTGTCACATCAGCGCCACATCATTTCCCCTATTTTCTCCCCTAAAGTTTGGAAATGGCATTCCCCCAATCCCCCTTCATTTTTTATTACATAAAGTTTGATTAAAAAAATAGGCCAATGAAATCACTCGGTGACATCGGTGCATTTGCCCCGAGTTCCCGAATTTAAATGGGGGGGGGGTGTTTTGGTTCGGTGCCGACGCCAAGTCAGCTCCCCGATTGCACACCATATAGTCTAATATATCATACCATTCTACGATGTGAGTCAACCACATGTCGATACATGGGACGCGAAACGAGTGCGTACACCCCGGCAAAGTGCGTATCTCTTCTCCTTCCTCAAACTCACCGCACGGATATGGTCATTTCCTCTGAGCCCACGTCCTTCATATATCTATGGGTTAGGATGAGCCCAACCACATAAGTATCAAGTCTACCTCAGTTTCTTGCACTTGTGTCTCTATAAGGCCTCATTCTCGCATACGATGATGCGGTCTGCAAGTCCCATGAAAGCATGAAGATTCAGTTATATAACGCAATCAGTAACACCCGGACACGATAATAAGAAGAATAATACTATATACTAATGCTAACATTGTGTTACTACCATATGCAATTTGAGAAGATCGATGTGGATGGAAAATAGGAAAGCAACAAATGTTTTTAATTTTGTATAGTAGAAATAAGGCTAAGAACATATGGAAAATGGTGATTAGTGCAAGATAGGCCAAAAATGTCTTGTCTTCTTCATGATTTTCTTTAGGTAAAAAAAAACTATAATACTATATGTCTATTAGTGAGTTTACCCGCGTGTTACAGCGGGATCTACAAATGGGTTACAATACAATATTATGATACTTAGGTTTTTTGTCGCAAGTTACACAAAAATAATAGAAATGTGCACACTATGTTTTATCAAGTATTCGTAGAAAGAAAAGAAAAGAAATGTGCAACCGCCACTTACAATTGATTGCAGTTCACCACAAAAACCATGTACTCATTATTGAACAAATATTAATAAACCATAGGTATGTTACTGTAACAGACCAATATAAACATAAACATCACTCTTGTGTAAGATGTCCGGTCATTGCATATCTACATAACCGTGCCATTGAAGACACCTTGCTAAATGATAAAGTTCATTTACATGACAAAAGCATGCAGTAATAATATGATATTGTATACACTGTCATATGAAGATCATTGTCCATTTAAAAATTAAAAGTTATGATTTGTAAGTTTGTAATATACTTGCCCAACTTGACCTAGTAGCTAAAAAATTGTCCAATGTAGCCAGTGAGCCGAACCATTCCGTCCACTTTGCCGTTGGGTAGACGGCATATATATATATATGTGTGTTGTGTGTGTGTGTGTGTGTGAAAAGGGTTTATAATTTAAGTATTATTATGGCAAAGTTTTAAAATTCATACAAGTTTAGCTGAGATAAGATTATTCATTGTGGTAACATAAATTATTATATTTCATCGTCATTATATGAAATTTGTTCAAAAATATTGTTATCTCGTGTGTTTATTTAGTTTGGGTGAGTTCCATTTAGGGGAGAAAAGTGATAAAATTTAGAAAATTGTAAAGAACCCTAGGTATGTCATCTTAACTTTGGACAATTTTAGACGTATTTGCTCATGCCTCCTCCTTTATAATTAATGTATTATAAATTATAGATATAGATTATATATTATATATAATATGTAATTAAACCAAATAATGCCATATAAAATTTCAATGAATACAAAAAATAGCAATAATTTAAATATATAAGAAGGATTTGGTTCAAATGAGAACCTTTCTCCAAATTGAGAACTGAGAGAACCATTCTGGGCCACACATTTCTCTAAGGCAAAAAAAAAAAAAAAAAAAAAATTTTTTTTTTTTTTTTTTTGCAAAAATCGCTGCTTTATATGTAAGAAAAAAAAAATTATTTTTTTTGTATTTTTTTTTTCAGTATACACATGTGTATATGTATAATGCAATATACACATATGTATAACTGAAATATACACATATGTATAGCTGAAAAATGCTATATACACATATGTATAATTGTTATATACACATATGTATAATTGACATATACACATATGTATAAATGAAAAAAAATTCAAAAAAAATAAAAAAAAAAATTTCCTTGCATAAAAATGTGCGATTAAAGCAAAACAAAAAAAAAATTTTTTTTTTTTGCCTTTATATGAAATGTGTGACCCAGAATGGTTCTCTCAGTTCTCAAATAGGGGTTGGTTCTCTTAGGATCCCTACCCTATATAAGAAAACATATTTTTAAAACAACAAAGTATGTAAGTAAATGCATTGTTTATGTGAAAGATCTTAATATTTTTTCATACACCATATATAGTAATTCCACTTTAAAAACATTTTTTCTTAAAATATGATGTGTGGGTCATATGGCACAAGTCCGTCTATACTACAACCGAAAACTATCTTTCTAAATAAACATGAAAATGTGGTGGATATCATCGCGGAGGTGAAATCGTGTAGTTTTTTGTGGTACAAACATAGACATAATGATATTATAGATATAGATTAATGGTAATTGAAGGTTATGATAAAAGAATATGTATAAGTAGGTTTTGCATGAAGGGTAGAAAGGAAAAAAAATTACATGACATTTGGGTTTTAAGCATGAGACTTTTCCTATGTCATCTTAAAATTCATGTAAAATGATATGTGAAGAGTGAAGACAATGAATGTACAAGTAACAATGCATCAAGGGATAATATAAGGAAAGATTTATATGACATTATAGGTTTAAAGCATGTGTCTTTTAAATGTCATCTTAACTTTGATAATTTAGACATATTTGTCCATGTCTCCACTTTTTATAATGTAGTATAGATATGTGTCAAGTATGATCCAAATTTGAAAGCATTCCACCATTGGTAATTTCTATATATCGACTTCATCGATAATACTTAAAAGGAATATAGAGAAATTGATATAACATGAATATGATACTTTGTCAACTTTTATTATATAGTCGTCATAGAATAGCATATGTTAAAATAAGGATTCGTATGATTTTGTTTACCTTGTTTAGTAAACGAGCCCGAGCTCGAGCTTCACTTATCAAGCTCACGAGCTTAAACGAACTATTATTTATATTATTTTTAATTAATATATTAACTAATAGATAATAAACGACCCGAGCCCAAGCCAAGCTCAAGCTTGAGAAATTATCAAAGAGTCGAGCTCGAGCTCTCATCTATATCTATACTATATTATAAAGCATTTAGGGAGGATACCAACCAAATTTAAGTAAATACTACATTTTATGCATATAGTACAATACCTTAATGAAGTTAGTAAAGGGGTAAAGTTGTCTTTTTTACTTGATCATTTTAGTTGATTATGAAATAGAGTTAAACTTTAGAGTTTAGTGTAAATTTAAATGAACAGGAGGGGCCTGAATGAAACATGAAAGGAAATTGAAAAGCCTTCATCTACTACTTTTCTGAAGTCTAACGATCAAGAAAGAAAAAAAACGATAAGTGTCACCACCCTTTAATTGCCTAAGTTCTAACAAAACCATCACCAACCTTTAATTGCTTATAGTTGTAAAAAAATATATCAAATGAACCAGCCTTCTTCTACTTCTCTGTAAGTGTAACTATCAACAAAGAAAGAAAACCGTCACCATAATTGTTTCTAACACAACCGTCACCAACATTTAATTGCTTATAACCCTCAATTATATCAATTCAACCACCCACTAATGCGTTTAACACAACCAAACATATAACATTATATGATTTAATCGACCAACAATCATACTACACAAAACTTCTTTTCGCAAAGCCACCACACCACCTTCATCACTCCGAATTCTCGAATCCACTCGACTATTGATCGTCAGAAACTCCGACGGCATCTTTTTCTGTTTACCTCGGTTGTTCTAAGAAGGTTGCCAAACTCCACTCCACTGTCGATCGGTTGGGCGTTATAATCGATCCTCTAAATCACGAGTTAAGGTAAAGTTCTAAGCTCTTTTCTGATCTGAATTTATTATAATGTATATGCATTATCAGACCCATTAACAATAATGGGTCGAGATTGCAATCTTTAGTTTTCGAGACGACAAGATATAGATAAAGTAGTATCAAATGCTTACATGACTTTCAATAGAACATTATACCAACGCTCCAAATGAATATTTATGTATAATCTATATGGGTTAAGGATTTAATATGTTGTTTTGGTTTAAAATATGCATGGTGTCTATACTCTATACGTTATGACGATATGATGGTTTATGAATGGGAAGGCTTTACTGTATGAGAATTTGAAATGGATAAATGGAAGAAATAAAATTGATAGGTAGCGTACAGTGAGATGGTTTTGTATCTTTGCGCTTTAACACTTCAAAAGAACATTTTACATAGGCAACCGAGCATAACTAGAAGGCTGAAGACTGTTAATTGTTGAATACATATATGATATATGTATTCATGATATAAACAAACATATTCCGTGACTATTCATATACAATAAGTCTAGAAACTGATAAAGGCAGCAGATAGAATGATGGACCATAAAAGACAGGTTAAACTGTTAAACTCAGAGCAAACGGATTATAAGTGAAAGAATTGAAAAATGATGCACTAATTACTTTAAATAATTAAACAAATATGACAATGTTCGTTTATCTTTTCTAATTTTAAAAGTCAGCTATCTAGATGTTCATAATGTCAATAATCATCAAATTGATAGACTTGATGGTTAGACTTACGAGCAAATTGTTATCACAGGTAATACATACTATACAATATCAACTAGAATTGAAGGTTTCACCAAGGCCATTCTCGTAGGATCTTATATCCTGCCGATGGAAGCTTTTACCAAGGCTTGCACTTGGTGTTATTGTCACTATTTGGCTGTCATCTCGGCTGCATTTGAACTGCTAGCATCATTAATTTGATAAAGAAAAATTTACACCTCAAACGTTGTCTATCGGGAGGTGGTACGTGATGGATGATCCGCTTGTGAGAAACAACGTAATGATTTTTTATACATTTTGTGGTTTAACCCATTACATTTTAAATAAAGTTACGAGATGTTATTACTTTACACACTATGGTTACTTTTACACCGTTATGGAAACATGCTCGGCTTAACTTGTAAATGGTCTATTGCATTAGGTTTTCAAATATTTGCTCTAAATTAATTAATTATTCGCGCCTCCCACTCGATTATGAACTACACAATTAAACATATACTTGTAAATTGTTCATCCCGCCGCATCGCGCGGGCTCCCCACTAGTAATTTAATCAAGCTCGAGCCTAACCGAGCTCAGCCGGCTCGGCTCGTTTGCACCCTTGCATTTAACAGTGAATATATACCATTTATTTGAAACAGTGCATACAGTTTATAACTTAATTTAGTAATTATTCATTATAGCTGTTAAGTTTAAAATATCTTCGAAAATGTCCTTTTTACAGAATGTAAAGTTTTAAACAAGATAGAAAATAATGAGGCAAACTCTTAAAATGGGATTATACTAACTAATTAAGGGTCCATCAATGTTGGGCTTGCTACTAAATGGCCCACTATGTTGGAGCCCACACTTGACCCTTACCCACTTCTTCTTTTCAAAGGATCCACAATTGTTTGGCCCCCTACTAGCTAACTCACTTGGTTTGGACCCTTACCCTTACCCAATTCTTCTTCTCCAATATTTCTTCTATTGACTTAAGCGTCGTAGGATGATCCTCGGGCTCTGCCCTTGGGAGCCCTTTGCACAATTATTTTTTTGCCTATAGACACTTCACATGATCTGGAAAGACGATATACATCATAATCAATCACCAGAACATATATGATCCGAAAGTGTGACCTTTTGGCATAGCTACTCGTGTCTCGTCCATAAACCTTGAAATTCGTTGTAGCTTCATATAGATTTTAACAGATGGAGGACATGTGGGGACTACGATGGGTTAAATTTGGTGAAACTTGTCATATTTTTATCTATTTATCAATATTTGTTTTAACTTTATTTATGGGTGCATGGATCCATAACAATTATATATATAAACAATTTGTAACTTTTGATGTGAGTAGCGAACACTGTTTCGCTCAATACAACCTTTCTATGCGCTTGTACAACCTCTAATGCATGGCACGTTTCCCCAGCAACTTCCTCTCCATCTATATCTTCAACCTCACCGACTCACCTCCCGTTTCAGCTATCCCACCACAATTCCTCTGTGCGTTAGTTGGCTCCTTTTGTTGGGTGTCGGTTTCCGGCGGCCGGTTTTTGGGATTTCAAGCCGCACTCTCACTATAGGACCTGTACAGCTCTGTGTTCTCTGTAACAACCACCTGGTCTCCGGTGATGGTAGCCGATGGGTCATGCATCAGTCGGACATGCAATGATTTGGACGGTGAACTCAGAGGTCAGATTTCGAATCGGAAATTTGTTTATTTTGTTGGATCTTTTATCATTTTTTTCAAGCGCATAGAAAGGTTGTATTGAGCGAAACAGAAACCCTAGGTGGTGATGAATGCTGTTGCCGTGGCTGCAGCGATTGAGATGGATACTAAGACGGTGCACGCGGCGGCGTCTGCCTACGCCGCCGTGGCTCAGCCGTGAGCTCCGCCACATGCGGTGGTCGTGAACCGAGCGTTTGTGTTTGGTGATATTGGTGGCTTGATTGTAGGTGGTGGTGTTGGTGATGGTTGGTTTTTAGAGAATGACTGGTGATGGCAGCTGAGTTTTTTAGAGAGATAAAGATACGAACGGTGGTGCTAGCGTAGGTTTTTAGAGAGAGGGGAGGAGTTGTTGTGATGGCAGCTGGATTTTTACAGAGAGAGGGGAGGAGTGGCGGTGGCGGAGAGAGGGATGAGTGGTGGTCTCTCTCTCTAGCTCATCTGATGAATCTCGGTGTGAAAGAAACTAGAAAAGCAACGGGTTTGAAGGTTTATAAATTAGTAGTTTAGTGGGGTTTTGCAAAACCAGGTGTTTGTCAAATGGTTTTTAGTGAAACCATATATTGTTTTGAGAAGCACACCAGTACACCACCTACAAAAGTACATAAATGGCCATTGTGCACAAAAAGAAATTGCAGAGATGACCTCCCTCCAAAAAAAACAAAGTGTACGTACTTGATTATTTTTTTTATTAATGTAAATGTTACCTTTTAAAATATTTTATTCTAATTATTCAATGTCACACTTCGATATTCTGTTCCTTGGAAAAAAAATTCCACAAAATGATAGGATTATACATCTAGAGTTGCAATAACGATGATGTCGTCGGTATTGGCTGTGATCCAACTATAGATGAAAGTGTTGCTAATTGTATTAAACATGGCAAATATTTGATCTTTTCATTTTTCTGTTTTAAAGAAAAGGGGACAAACAGAAAAATTCCAAAGCAGGTAGTCAAAATTATTTTCTTTTGGTGTCAGATTCATTTGTTTGTCTCTTTTTTTGTAATTTGTGACATTTTATTCACTACACTTCTTGGAGCTTTTTGTTCAAAATTAACATTAACTGATATAAGGAATGCTTTTGACTTATTTATTTAATATGATTTACCATTGATTGTGGAATGTCTAATTATTTGTTAGAATATTAACCAGGACAAAAAATGTCTTCCCACAATAAGTATGAAAATAGGTCTTCAATATACCAAATATTTTCCACATAAATAAAATTTTCACAACTATTATGGTACATACACGAAATTTTTAGTTTATTGAGCAAAATTTTATATTAAAATCATTGTTTTAATGGCAACTTGGTTTAATTTGAGTATTGAAAACACCATAACTATCGGTACTTTTGTAGTTTCAGGGACACGAATGGAGTAACGGGCCGCCTTGCGAGCATTTTCTTTTGTCAACTCTGAGCCACGTAGTTTTGCTTCGCTTTCTGAATTTGCTGTTAGGTTACGTGACGTTTTTTATGGCTAATTAATTGTGTTATTTGGGGGTTTAGCTTACGAATCTGCTCGCTTTCATTGCTGGTATTTAGCGTAGGGATTGCGCTTGCAGCTATATGGCTATGATGATTGCGTGTCCAATGCTTACGTCGACTGTGATGGCCCTACGCTAACGCAACCGGTTGACCTATCATTGCGCGCGCCTGAGCCTTTATGCATTATATAAAGATACTTTGTCATTGACGGTTAGTGTTCCGCTTTCTGCCGGCCTTTTTTGATAAATAACGTATTTGCGTTACGCGCTACATCCATATGGCCACAGTAACCCGTTTGCCCCCGCCGCGGCAACGCGCGGCGGGTATAAACCTAGTTGAATAAATAAGTAAATAGATATCATGAACACTTCTTTATAACAACGAAAGTACTAACTTTGACTTGAAAATTTAAGTCTAATGAGTTATGATACAAATCAACACCAAACTACAATAAACCTTAGTTACATTAATTTGATTTTTATTGTTACATATTATAAACTTATTTTAACCTTTTGCGTACTCAAGTGTTGAAAAGTCTCTCAATGTGAATTACGTGTTAGTAAGAAAAAAAATGGTAAACTATGATAATGAACTTGCATTATATAAAGTTTCTATCATCATTGATCATTTGAAAGTTAAAGTACGATTTGTGATTTTGTCTTCATTCTAAAGTTTTACATTTTAGTTAGTGCGTGATCAATCACCATAAAAAATGTGTGTGCAAGAACCATATATATGCATATGTGTCGTGAATTAAATGGAATTTCCTCTTGAAGTAACAATATACATTTTAAGTTAATTCTAATATATAGATTTAATTAAGATATAAAATGAGTTGTTTTCCCTATCAATATTTTTTTCGCATTCTAGGTCTCTTGTTCGAATCTTGTTGATATTTGTTTTCAATGAGTTGACGCCAACCAACGCGTTGCTGTAGAATGTTGATTATGCATTACTTTAGTACTAGTATACAAGATGTGAATGTAAAACACGTCCCACATCAGAGATATAGAGGATTAAATTCTTGAAGGTTCTCTATTTCTATGAATTTATAACCCACGACTTTTTTCTTTAATCTGGCCTAAATAGTGCAGAAAGGATAAACCCGTTCAAGCAAGCCCGGTTGATCTGTTATAAATCGGTTTAGTCGGACAAATAAACAAGTAACTCAGTCAATTACCTTTTGACTGCCCGGTTCAGTCCAGTCTTAAAACACCACCTAAAACTATACTCAAATTCAATACAAAGGTATGACTTCATATACATTACATATGCTGTTAAGGAAATCGGCCACTCTAGTTTTGGGTATAATTTATACTTTTTGTTAGAAAAACATTGAATAAACATTTCTAAGTCAGAAATAGTGGCGGATCTAGAAAATAAAAACAATGAGTAACATGTTATATAAAGTTATTTTTAAGGGGTAACAAAAATTTGTTTTAGAGGTAACATTTTATTAAAAATACCGTAAAAAAAACAAACTTTTTCCACTTCGCCATGATAATCGGGGTAACAGACTTACCCCTAACTCTAAGCTGTATCCGCCCCTGGTTAGAAATATGTTAGAATTTTTGTCGCACAATATCCAACTCCGGAATTTATGGTATTGTTACCATTTCCTCTTGTTGTGATTACGGGTCAATCGATTGAGGCACAACAATGGTTGCATCCACTCGGCAAACAGGGCAACTACGTTGCGAATACAACCACATGTCGATACATGGGACATGAAATGAGTGCATACACCCAGGCAAAGTGCGTATCTCTTCTCCTTCCTCAAACTCACTCAAACACACCGCACACATATGGTCATCATCTCTGAGCCCACGATCTTGTGTGTTTATGGGTTGGGATGAGCCAAACCACATAATTATCAACTTTCACCTCAGTTTCTCGCCTCGTGTCTCTACGAGACTTGCTTTGTCGCCCTCTACGGCCCAACTTCCATGAAGCACCGAGATGCAGTTATATAACACAATTAGTAAGACCCCGGACGCGATAATAAGAAAAAACAATATATACCTCGGTAAACAATGCGGTTACTATCATCGGCCATTAGAGTTTTTTGTGATAAGAGATGTGGACGGGAATTTGGAAATAAAGCAACAAATATGCTAAATTTTGCATAGTATAAACAAGGCTGAGAATATGTGGAAAGGGGCGATTATAGCAAGATGGCCAAAATTGTCTCGTGTTCTTCACATTTTTCTATAGAAAAAATGTTATATTGATTTAAGTTGTATATGTCTAAATGGACACCATAAGGCTATCCGGAGCAACAATCGCGCCCTCTCCATCCTCTACTTTTTTTTTTTGCCAATAGCGCCCCCCCCCCCCGCCATTTGGGGGCGCTATTTGTGACAACCGCCAAAAAATTCAGGTACTATATTCCGTACAGTATAATAATTTATTAAAATAATATCAAAAATTTCGTGTTAGATTTAATTAGTGATGTTTAGAGTCTTTTGAAGCAAAGTCCAAACATTTTAAAATATTTATAGTTAATTGTAGGAATTTTCGTATCGCGGAGCGATAAAATTACCCTATTGGACATTGGTGACGACCCGGTTAACTTTAAAAAGTCTAGTTTTGACTTGTAATGCTTGGTTTGGCATGGAATAATATTTTCGGGATGAAAATATTATTAAACCAATAAAGACTATGATTGATAGTTTTTAAATCGCTATGAATTAATTATTGCGTGTTTTAGAGTTTTTATCGCGAGTACGAGACCCGGTACAGTAGGAAACCCCTAATATAATCAAATAAACTAATATTTTTAGTTGGAGAATATTATTATTGGCCAAAAGGGTAAAAACCTTAATTATTTAATATATATGGGTTTTTATAAAAATGTGATGTGTGTGTTTATGTTATAAAGTTTTATAAAAATAAATATAATAAACACACCCACACCCACACCCACACCCATCCCCTCTATATTATATTTTGTTATTAAATATCCAATGATTTATAATTAATATTATTCTCCAACATAAAATACTTACACAACACGTCACTTCACTTCACTTCATCTTTACACCATAAAACACACACACAAAAACTCTTCATCTCCTTCCTCTCTTGGCCGAGAACCACCAACAGCACACCACTCGTCCTTTTTGTTCATCATTTAACAAAAATGACTATGAATCCTTGAGTATATTGGTAGTATTGGTGATTTGGAAGCTAAAACCTTCAAGAATCTAGTGATTTTTAGAGAAAGAAACTAACAAAACCCACCATTTTACAATATAAAACAATCAATATGAATGAGAAAATGGAAAAGAGATGGATATATGTGTATATATATGTGTGCCGTGAGTATATGTTATGTATGATGTGAGCCGTGTATATGTATATATGTGTAGGATAGGTTGTTTTGCTCATAAGATGATTGTTTATGCTTACGGCATGTGTAGTGGAGGGGCGTTATGGGGATTAAAATATTATGAAGTAATAGAAAGGGTTATGGGGCGTTATAGGAAAAGAGGGTGTAGTGGGAAGGGGCGTTATGGGGCTTTATAAATGATTAGATAATCATTGGTTAATTATTCTTTTTTATTTAAATAATAGTATTAAATACTTAATAATATTTCATTAAATAAATAAAAATTACAAATACTAAAAAAAATTACAAAATACTAAAAAAAAATTACAAAATACTAAAAAAAATTACAAATACTAAAAAAATACAAATACTCATAGGTTATATTTTTGCTCGATTTGGCCTTTTGTTTCAAACACATTTCAAGGCCTTGCCGCTTAGGTGATCGTGCGACTTCGTGTAAAAGTCAAAGTCGCGTTGAAATTGTCGATCCTTCATAAGCTCAACCACCTCTCGGTTTTCTTGGATACGCTGAGCCCGATGTCGCGTATGTCTTGGAGCCGTTGGTTCATCTCAGCAAACTCGGGATTAACTCGCTCACCCCCGACGAAGACTCCGCGGGTGGCTCGAGCAGCCTTTCGACCGGGCGCGGACGGGGATCTCATCCGCCCCCTCCCCCCCTGCAAAATACGCATTTTCTTCGGCGTTTAGGTCGATGAAACGCGCGTCAGACGTAGGGGTTTCGGGATCAACCGAGTCAGAGGTCTTCGACTTCTTTGAAGGCCTCGTATTTCTGGCCCGAGATGAAGAAGTTCCAACCATTGGGCGGACGTTGGACCATTTGGAGCAGTCTTTCAGCAGCCGCCAAACCCTCAAATACGGAAAATCCCATATTGTTGTTGTTTGTATTCTTCCAAAGCCGCCTCCAAATATTCTCGTCGCTTTGGCCAGATTTCCACCCGTCCCGGGTGCGTTGATAAACAGCTTGAAAGTTTGTGCGTTTAAAGTTGATATCGGTCCACTTGCCCGATATGGAATCCTAGGGCCGGTAGTTCTCTCCCTTACCAGCTAGATCAAAAATATTGCTCGGACTCTTTTCCAAAAATCCCCTTTGGATTGATAGTTCGCTAAAAGACAAACCAAAAAATATATAAGTACCCGTTTAAAAAAGTATATGTAAAAAAATATAACATAACAAAAAATATATATCTTACAAACAATAGGATCCTCCGACACGTCAACCCACGCTCGGGCTAACGCGAACAACTCGTCGTCATCCCATGGTTGTACGGTTTTTTGGCGCGAGTTTCCGTCTATTTCTTTTTGTGAGTCCGTCTTCCTCGCCCGGTATGGTCGCACATGCTCTTGCTCCTGCATCCGTGCTCCTGTGTCTCCGGAACCGAC
>JAUTDX010000076.1:0-69459 GCA_030844895.1 Ambrosia x helenae
TTAACAACGACATTTATACATTAATGGTCAAATTGATTGTTCTTTTGAAAATAAATGGATGTGTTTTGAACAGAGTTTGTGATGTTACAAGCAGACTTTATCTATGTTATTATGATTTTTCTTTTAAAGTATTACGCCCCTTAATTCAGCTTATAGAATTCTTACTGTAAAAGAAATAATCTATTGAATGTAATTGAAGACTAGGGGCTGGGCTTCTTCAGTTGGTGAACCAATAGTGTTGAGCATCTAAAGAAATGTTTGAAAATCAAATAAAACCATATTAACCTCAATTTTGTTTTTTTAACCAAATTTTATGTTCTTATCAACTTGAAGTTGTTTACTTTATTTTTCTTTTGTCCAAACGTTAGAACTATTTATCTATACAGTTTTGCGTGTTTAACAGGTACGTTTCCTGGCGAGGTTCTTTTTGAGCTCATGGACCCTTAAGATTTATTTCACCATTTTTTCCGTTCAACTAAACAGATGGACGTTGAGGATGTGAAATCATTATGATGCTAGGAGCCTATCTGGTTCCGAGGAAGTTCGAACCAAACCGTTGAGAAAACCAAGTTGAGTTTGGTCAACCGGGCTGCAAACACCCACTAAGATTTTATAATACAAGAACAGAAAAAAAGCAGGTGTATTTCTTCTTTTTATGTTGTGCAAGTAGTTTCTTACTTTTTACATATGGTTAATTGTTGTATACAGAAAAAGCGTTGGCACACCAAGCATGTGTTCTCTGGTCTGACTTAGAGAAATCTATTTAGATGACAGACAATGCATCATTGTTTATGAAAATCGGTATGTATTCATTATTCTCTCTAATATACATACGTATGTATATACATGAACGCAATGCTTTACACTTGTATGCAGCAAAAGCAGATAAGCTAAGTGATGGAAACACATCAGTTGTGAATAAGTGATGACATTTATACAAATTTAATTCAAAGTTTAAATGAATGGAAACGAGCCTCGAGGCAAACCCAAAACTTTTGATAACAATTATACAAATGTAAACCCCTTGAGGCGCCGCCTCAAACTTGTTTTTCATACCGAATCGCCTTGAGGCGCACACCTTCATTTTTTTAAAACCATGATGTAAACTTTGCATTTCATGGTGTATGCAAACATTGTGGAAGTAAAAGGCCCACTGGTGCAGGCGGTGGTAGCAGTCGGGGACGGGCAGGGATGGTGGTTCTGATTCTTGTTGTTGGCGAGACGGAGTTGGTGGTCTTCCGGGTCTTTTTGGTTCTAATGATAGGTCTTTTCCAATGTAAGTGTATAATTAGCTAAACATTATTTTTCAAATATTTCAAAAGTACATAAAGGCTGCTTAAACTATTCCTCCAGGTGGCGTTAATATCAACGGGCCAAAGTGATTAAAATGCAACATCAGAAACACGAACACGAAGAAACAGGTTGCACATGGGTTTGTTTTGCTTGATTATAGTGTTTTTTGACAGTGGCGTCTTATTACCAATGGGAATACAACTGTGAAATGGTCCGGTTAATGTTGTCGTTCAGTTTTAGGAATGTCTAACAGCCTGCACTTGGGTTTGTGGTTATGCAGGATTTTGGCTTGGTCTGGATCATTGGAAGCCTTACTGGGATTTACTGTTGCCTCATTATGGACTGCAGATGCACTGTTGTATTCAACAGCAGATTGTGTGTGGGAAGGGGCTGCTCGGTTTATCCTCTTTTGTGTCACGGGTTTGATCAGAAGCCCATGGCGTGATTTGGTCGAGGAAACCCGAACCACCTTTCTGATATGTTTGATTTTGTGCTTTTTCTAATTAGGGCATGGAATTGCATTTGGAAACTATCCAGCAGCTTGAAGATTGATGTAATCAAAGGTGTCTTTCCAACCCTTTACTAATTGGTGGGTTGATTTGGGTTATGTTTTATCACAAACGGGTCTCATCATAAATTTTAGTAAAAATGAACACTTTTAACAAGTTAAATGGGTTAAAAATAGCCCAAAGTATATTTAAATCCATACAACCTCTTAAATCCATTGATTCAAAAATTACATTAGTTTTATAATATAGTTTTTTGCAATCTTGCATAACACACTCTGTTACTTTGTAAAAGTGAGACCCATTTCAATCTGCACTAAAAAAAGACTCATTGTAAAAGTGAGACCCATTTCAATCTGCACTAAAAAAGACAATGTGTATTTGGTCACTGATATACGTTCATATGTATAATTATTGGCATTTTCTTAACTTTTGGACAGTAATAGTGGATTGTAGTAATCTGGATATAAAACATAGTTTTAGTTTAGTGCGGGTTGATTACGGTTTTATTTCGGGCCAGTTTTGACTCACTTACAAATAGGTCAATTACAGTTTTGTTTACAACGGGCTCAAACGAGTAAGGGCAATGACGGTGAGTCTTTCTTTAATTTCTTATTTAGGCCTAATAAATGCAATTGGCTGTTGCTTTGGTGATTTTTGTTAGTGGCAATGGTGAGTGTATTTCTTGTTGTAGTTTTCAATTCAAAAAGATGCATTCTTTTTATTTGTTGGACAGTTTTTGAATTAGCATGGTCATTTAAAGATTTGGCTAGAATTCGAATGTCTATATTCTCAGGAGGATTCTTTCTTAGTCAAATGTAGAAATAGTAAGATTTGAACCATTGGTTAATAGCCTTCAGACCCTAATAACCTGGCTCGGGTTTCAGTCTATTTCACTTCCAATTTGGCTGTCATCAAGCTTTTCGATGCCATCTTTGATTTCCATTTGTATTTTTTTATCAAGTCATTTTTTCTATATCGTGTTATTTCTTGAAAGTAGTTGTAGTTTTACCATTTAATTTTAAATACTTATCCACAACCTCCTTATTTTCAAAAACAAAGTAGGAAAGTCAAAGTCAGCTTTTTAAGTGGTACTTTCAACTTTTTGTCATTTTTATGTATGAAGAAAATAGAGGAATAGTCACCATCATCTTTTGCTTCATCAACTCACTCTTTTTTTTTCTGGTTTGCGTTGGAATTAGTACACTTTAGACGAGTATTATTGAAACTTCAAAGAGAATTTAAAGGAAAGAAAAGGACTATAAATAGATGGCTTGTTTCTTCAATGGGCTAATGGACTATAAATAGCCTACATTGGAAACATACAAAATGCAGTAGAAAGTACTATCTCAACAATAACCACACAAATATAACAATACATTTAACTCGCATAGAAGATAAATTGAAACAACATCATTCTTATGGTTCAACTTTGAGAGTTTTTTTATTCACTCAAAATATGCAACTAAGTAATTTAAACCACTTCCAATATTAGCTAATGAACCTGACCTATTGACCTTGAATAAAACCTGATTAACCCTCCAAGCTTTCTATCAATATCGTGTATATTACAACTTTATCTTTTTGGTATTATTTTAAAGTCTATAATGAATGCCGATATGTAATGCTCTTTTCTTAAATACAATCAAAGCATTTGCAGCAAATTGACTATAATTAAGAAATGAAATGCGTAATTAATCGTGCTTCAGGGAAAACATTAATGAGGGGAAACATTCATGACAAGCGTTACCATGGAATGTTTTCACCAATACAATAAAACAAATTTGTGTGCTCTTTATAAAAAATGAGAAATGTGCTCTTTAGTAATAATCCTATGTTTGTATGGATGTTAAAACAAAAATGAATATAATTTTTTGTAATGTTAAAATAAAACTGAATATAATTTTTTGTAGGCTAATACTAATTACGTGGTTGTAAAAATTTAAAAACTGGAGATTTTTTCTTAAACGATTAGAATGCTATCGGGATTACATTTTATTTTAATTAGTCCCAAAAACTACAAACTACACATATCACATTTGAAACAGTTATTTCCTTGTATATTGGTTGTATAATAGCATGTAGCAACAATAGAAGTGATACTATTTCCTGGTGACTTTTATGTTGCTATTATACATTCATTCGTTAAATTATCACATCTCAATATATAAAAAGTAACCGACTATTGTACATAAAACAACACTTTCATGAACTAAATGTAGTAAAAGGTATTACCCTTGTTACATTAACTTTAACTTTTGCATGATATTCAAATCAAACTCCTACCATGGATATAATTTACATGGTAAAAGTGCTCAACCTTATTATAAACAAGTTTTCGCTCAAACATGGCATGAAGCTTCGGCCACAACGCTAACAAACCGATTTCAACCGAATTTTGAACTGTCGCCGCCGCCGCATCGCGCGGGGTTCCCACTAGTATATATATAATATAGGTAAATGATATATTGGAAAACCCTTGTTATAGTGAAAACTTTGGAAACTCTAACTTCCCGAGCTTTTTTTTTATATGAAAATTTTAGGGTATGTAATATACATGATTTTAAGCATTTTGAGCCAAAAAAATCAAAAAAGCGCCGAGCACTTTTTTTTTAAAAAAAAATAAATAAGTTTTCGGGTAACACATTGTTAACACATGTTAATTTCGCTTAACATGTGTTACTCGAAAACTTATTATTTTTTTTTTTTAAAAAAAGTGTTTGGCGCTTTTATATGAAATATACATGATTTTAAGCATTTTGAGCCAAAAAAAATCAAAAAAGCGCCGAGCACTTTTTTTTAAAAAAAAATAAATAAGTTTCCGGGTAACACATTGTTAACACATGTTAATTTCGCTTAACATGTGTTACTCGAAAACTTATTATTTTTTTTTTTAAAAAAAAGTGTTTGGCGCTTTTTTGATTTTTTTGGCTCAAAATGCTTAAAATCATGTATATTACATGCCCTAAAATTTTCAGGTCCTAAAAAGCTCGGGAAGTCAGAGTTTCCAGAGTTTTCTAGATAAGGAGGGTTATCTTGAGAACGCTAAATATTGTGAGAACCGTGAGAACAAGTAAAAAAATCAATCAAAATCAAATTTTTTTTAATACAAATCTCATTATAATCAAAATACAACATTAATAAATGAATTTTCTTTTCAAATAATTCATCTTTTCTTGCAAAAACACTTTTAAATTAACTTTTTACACATGTGTAAATGAAACAGTTTACACATGTATAAACAGTAAATTTACACATGTGTAAAAACAAATTATTTTCGTATACGTTTGAATTTTTACGTGTAAATTGTGTTTTTGAGATTGTATTTTAGTAATAAAGACAAATGTAAAAAGAAATTTTGAATTTGAATGGTTTTAGATGCCCTTCTCACGGTTCGCACGAAATATAGGTGTTCTCAAATTAACTTTCCCCTATATATATATATATATATATAATATATATATATATATATATATATATATATATAGTGTAAGGTTCAAGGGGGAACCTCAAAAAAGTGGGGAACTGGAGAACCATGCATTTAACATGTTAAATATATTTTAAAATTCAATTTAACATGCAAAAAATATTTTTTTTCAAAATTTCTTCAGAGCTTTTGCATATAAACATGTGTAGAAGCTATTCCAATAAAAAAATATTTTTTGTCAAAAATAATTTTTTTACCTTTTTTAACTAATTTTAAGCATTTTTTTAATTATTTTATTTTTTGATTTTTTTTGTCAAAAAAGCTTCTACATACATTTATATACAAAATCTCCAATTAAACTTTTTGACAAAAATGATTTTTTACATGTTAAATTGATTTTTTATGATATAATTAACATGTTAAATGCATGGTTCCCTAGTTCCCCACTTATTTTAGGTTCCCCATTGAACCCACCCCTATATATGTGTGTGTGTGTGTGTGTGTGTGTGTGTGTGTGTATATAAGAGAGGGGGGGAAAGTTAAATTGAGAACACATATATTTCGTGCGAACGGCGAGAACGCTATCTAAAACCATTCAAATTCAAAATTTCTTCTTATACTTATCTTTATTATTTATATAAACACAATTTACGCGTAAAAAATTGAACGTATACGAAAATAAATTGTTTTTACACATGTGTAAATTTATTATCTATACATGTGTAAACTGTTTCATTTACACATGTGTAAAACGTTATTTTAAAGTGATTTTACAAGAAAAGATGAATTATTTAATGTTGTATTTTAATTATAATGATGTTTGTATTGAAAAAAAATAATTTTGATTGGTTTTCTCATTTGTTCTCACGGATCTCGCGATAGCAAGATAACCCTCCCCTATATATATATATATATATATATATATATATATATATATATATATATATATATATATATATGTATATATGTATATATGTATATTATATATATGGGAAGGTTCAATTGAGAACTCATAGTTAGGGAGAGAACTCGAGAACTCTATATTACACATATGTAATATATCATATGTTGTATATTACACTTGTGTAATATATTACTATTGCATATGTTGCACATGTGTAATATATCATATGTTACACATGTGTAATATATATTACACATATATAATACACTCAATATATCATATATTGCACATACGTACTATATCATATGTTACACATGTGTAATATATATTACACATGTGCAATATAAAGTTCTCGAGTAGTAGTAGAAGTAGTGGTGGTGGTGGTGGTGGTGGTGGTGATGGTGGTGGTGGTGGTGGTGGTGGTGGTAGTGGTAGTAGTAGTAGTCGTAGTGGTAGTAGTAGTAGTCGTAGTGGTAGTGGTAGTAGTGGTAGTAGTAGTGGTAGTAGTAGTAGTGGTAGTAGTAGTGGTAGTAGTGGTAGTAGTAGTGGTGGTAGTGGTAGTAGTAGTAGTAGTAGTAGTGGTAGTGGTAGTGGTAGTAGTAGTAGTCGTGGTAGTGGTAGTGGTAGTAGTAGTAGTAGTGGTAGTCGTAGTGGTAGTCGTAGTAGTAGTAGTGGTGGTGGTAGTAGTAGTAGTGATTATTATTATTATTAATATTATTATTATTATTGTTATGTTTTGGATGATGGTGGGGTGTAGGAGATGGAGGTGTAAATGAAGGACGTGGCATCTATATGGTGGTGACAGTGGTGAAGGAGGCGGTAGTGGTGAAGGAGATGGTGGCGGTGGTGGTGGTGGGAGGAAGCGGTGATTTTTGGTTAAAGAATAAAGATTATAGGATGGATGGATGGGTTAATCCACTAAAGATACGTAGCACATAATACATATTACAAAATACAAGTTGCGGACAAGGTATGATGTTTTTGCTTTGGAGTGTGATTTTTTGTTATTTACATTGGTGTAAGGTTGGTAGTGAGAATATTTTGTAAAACACTGTATTTCTGTGTTTTTACAAATGTAAATTTGTGTGTCTACACTGATGTAAACTGGAAAATGGTGTAGAAATAGTTTGTTTTTGTTGTAAAACAATAGGGTTTTTTTCAAATAAGAAGACGATGATGATGTTTTTTTTATGTTGAATACTAGGAGTGTGTGAATTAAACTGTTTCTTTTACATAAATGAACAAAAAAAACTGCTTATTTTTTACATCAGTATGTTTGACAGTGTTATGTGTACTTTTTGATGTAAACACTGACGTAAACACTGGGGTAAATTCCAACATTTTTAAAGTCAAAACGTTTTGTATGTGTTATGGGGCTGTTTACACTAATGTAAACGGTTTGTGTCATTTGTATTTAATCATTGTGTCATTTTGTTTACACCAATGTAAACAGGTTGTTTTGGTATGCATGACGATCCACCTTCTAGGGTAGTGCATGATGTGCACAGCGGTCGCGCACGTCCAGCTGGTGATAACGCAGGTACGAGAGAAACGGTTGTTGTTTTTGGTTGCATTTTTTAAGATAACTGTTTTAAACTAATATATGCCTACAAAAAACCCCAGATGGAAGGCTATTGCATTGGAGGGCACAAGTGCAAACACTAGTGACGATACGTCCATTATGGAGGAGGAAGACAGCTGGCTGTTCACGAAGTTTGCGCCTACGGGTGCACATTGTTGTGTTGGCGATGCGACAACGGACTTGAGCATCGGGGTTGAATAGGCTACGGTCGCTAGTGACCTACCGGTGCGCAGTGTGGTATTAGCAATTGGTGCTGCCAATGCGCCTACAGGTGCGCAAGGTGGTGTTGGCAAATGCGCAACGGGGGAGGGATCGCGTCGTGCTAGCAAGGTAGGTACAGTTCTTTTTTTACACTGATGTAAATGGGTTTGCCATGTTGTATTTTGTAATTTTATACACTGATGTAAATGGATTATGTCCTTTGTTATTTTATTTACCCTCAAAATTATAAATATATTTGGGTGTTTTACACTAGTGTAAATAATTTTTACCCTTAAAAAATATTATTCGAATGATCTGTTGTAAAAATAGAATTAAACAATAAAAATAAAATAAAAATAAATATATAAGAAAAAAGAAGAAAAGAGTTCTGGAAATGTCTTAGAGGGTTTTTAGGAGAGATAGAAAGATGAATTGACTTTTGGGAGAATATGTCAGGTGGGCCCAAGTGGAGAAGGAAAAGGAGGAGAGAGAGAGTGATGTAATAAGACAATACTACCCCTTAACAATATTCTAATATTATCTTATACAAAAAAATGCAAGTGGGTATAAAAGTACAAAAAACCCATGTGTCATAATATTAACCATTAGATCACCAAAGATCAATGGATAGAAATGGTTCCCGGTGTTCTTTCACGAAAAGTATGTTTTCATTTTACCCTAACCCTTTATATATATATATATATATATATATATATATATATATTATATATATATATTCCAAAGCATGAAATCCTAGATGACACTCAAACGTGTCATCTTTCCCCTTTGAGTGTGTCGTGTGACATACCCCTTATATTCAGATAATTCATTAATAATGTCTAGGCAAGTCACTAATCATGTTCAAACTAGCAATTATATTTTCATCAAGAGCAGAATAGATTAAAATCACTCGAGTTAATGGCCAAAATCGTCCCTGGGGTTTCGCCAGTTTTGCCACATCAGTCCAAAATAGTTTTTCTTTTTACATCTGGATCCTTCTAGTTACTTTTTGTTGTCAAATTCGTCCCTGACAATAACCTCAGTGAAATATTATCATTAACTCTGGGGGTATTTATGTCTTTTTGCCTTACCCCAAAACCACCACCAAGACTAAAACGAAATCATACATGTGATCTGACCTGGTACTTGAAAACCTCCCGGAATCAACACCAACAACCACCATGACTACCACAACCTGAACCAACCTTCTGTCTACCACCGTGAGCCACCATCATTCGTCATCAGTGGTGTGAGCCTCGTCGGAGTGTCAATTAGAATACTAATGTTATCTATCTCTCTCTATTATGCCTTCTCTTCCCCCTGCTCTTCCTCTCTTTCTCCGTCTCTCTCTCTCTCTCTCACGTTATGAGTTCTCTCTCTACATCCGGTCCCTCTCTGTTTTGATTCTCTCTCTCTCTCTATATATATATATATATATATATATATATATATACTTTTCTCTGTATTTTGTGAAGTGTGTGAGGTGTGTCTGAGGAAGAAAATGGATTTAAAAAGAGGCAGGCAAAAAGACACAAATGCCCCCAAACTTAACGACATACTTTAACTGGGTTAGTGTCAGTGACGAATTTGACAACAAAAATTAAACTTGAAGGATCCAGATGTAAAAAAAAAAAACTATTTTGGACTGATGTGAGAAAACTGGTCAAACTTTAGGGACGATTTTGGCCATTAACTCAAACTACTCAAAAAAAAAAAAAAAAAAAAAACACACCTTCAAGACTACCGCCTCAATCACGCCCTACAATGGTTGTTTCTAGCTTTGCTCCTCATCCAAACATACATCTTGTTTTTAATATACATTTTCATTCTTATTCACATGATTAAAATTGTTAGTTTTTCGTATTATAGTACATTAAGTTCTATGTTACATCATAACACATATTTTATCACATAATATTAGATTTATCTATCCCGAAAAACTTCCGGGATATAATCTAGTTTTTAAATAAACACAAGAACATAACTAATGTTATATTCAAAATTAGATTTACATAAAGTTTAGTTATGCGATTTGCTACGTTTGGCAATAAAGGATTTTAGAGGGTGTTTGGGATTGAGTTTCAAAACAACTTATTGACTTATTGGCTTTTTCAAAAAGCCAATAAGTCAATAAGCTGTTTGTGTAACCCAAAAACACTTTCTGTTTTGACTTTTGGCTTTTGCCTTTTGGCTTTTAAGGGTGGAAAAGTTGTTTTTGAAAAGTTAGAAATCCTGGTTTTTGGCTTTTGGCTTTTGACTTTTGGAAAAAATTCACAAATATACCACCCATACAACCAATATTCACAATAAGTTAAGCGAAACACTTAAAAAAACAACAATTTATTGACTTTTTGACGTTTCTCATCCCAAAAACTAATCCAAACACTTTTTTTTAAAACTCCTTTTCAAAAAGTCATAAGCCAATAAGCACTTTTGACCAAAAACACTTTTGCATCTCCAAACTCAATCCCAAACACCCTCTTAGACTAGTGAATTGATTGTCAGACGTTCACAACGACGAATCCGGCTTTATTGTGCACCTCGTGTGATTACGTAATATATTCAGATGGGCTGGCAAGTCGTTTAATTTCATGATACAGTATTTGTGCATTGTTTGTTGGTTTCTTTGACCAGTGGGTGTGGGGGCGGCATAGGAGCATCATGCGGATGCAGGGCCTCGCTACACCGCCCCCTAGGCGCGGCATGGGCAAGACCGGCATTTTCCTGCCGTTGAAGCCGGGCCGGTTTGAAAGGTGGGGACCACGTTTTTGACCGTTGGGACGATTAATAAAAAAAAATTTTCAAACAATATTTAAACCAAAACAATCCCACATTTCTTCCCCACAATTTTTAAAAAACTCTCTCCCACTTTTATAAAATCTCTCAAACACTCTCACTATATTTATAAAATACAAACCCTCAAACAACCATGTCGTTATCATCTTCTACGATGTCTTCGTCTTCTTCGGGTTCGTCATCTACAAACAAAGCCGTAAATTTTGTTATAAACATCGTTGGGCAAGCGGCGCAGATTATTGCCGAGGAGCAAGGAGATGAAGTCGATTCGGCACCTCGAACAAGGAAAGCGGCTATAAATAGAGACCGAGAGGGTAAGTATTATATTTATTTTTTTAAACATTTTGGAATTTTATTTTGTTTATATTTTTGTAAATATATTGTAGATTTTTAGTGTGTTTATATTTTTTGTAAATATGTGTAGGTGCCCATGATAGATTGGTGGCCGATTATTTTGCCGACGAACCCTTATACTCGGCGGAATTATTTAGGCGTCGGTTCCGAATGAGTAGAAGATTGTTCTCACGTATAGCCGACGACATGGCTAACTTTGAGCCATATTTTACCTTACGATACGACGCTAGAGGCAAACAGGGGTTCACCACCTTACAAAAATGCACGACGGCACTTCGGCAACTAGCGTACGGGACCACGGCGGATGCGTGGGACGAGTATTTACAAATGTCGGAAAGAACTGCACGAGAGTTGTCACACCACGTCTAAGGCGGAAACACGTGGCGCGACGGTTCAAAAAGTATTAAGCCAAGATTAATGCAAAGCACAATATTAATTAGAAAAACGGGCATTTATTCAATGCTAATAATCATGTCAAATTGTTCATACATAATTATAAATTGTTTTTGAAATTGATAAAGAGGCTACTCCCTTCATCCCTAAGTCCATGGAATAAAGAGAGGTGACCCTTTTACGACATTCCCAACGCCCAACTTGGAGACATCCCCGACCCGGCTCGCCATGCTAACTTCCATCATTCAATTACCTGAAAGATATGTTTGAAAATCGTCAATATATAAATATTGGTGAGTTCACAGGTTTTATTTTAATAAGTCTTTATAAAGTGGGAATATCCTTGTTATGACATTTATAGGAGTTGCAAAGTCCTACAATTTACTTGAGCCTATAACCAAACCAAGACAATTAACAATGCCCCCGCCCAAAGTCGTTACTCGGTATTCCTACGACTTTATTTCAGAATAAGTGCACCCCAGGCATACGCCGATGCATAATCGACGCTATCGATTAGGGGTGGGCCTTGTCAGGCACCAATAGTACTATCCAAATATCCCTTTGGTTTCTCATTCCTGAATAAATGATTATAGTGGGGAGGTCTCAACCCCGAGTGGCGATCTTTACTCAAGTATCCAACCCGTCATACAATCCCAACATATCTTTCCCCCGTAAAAACGTTAAATAGTTTAGAAATGGGGCCGTGAGACTCACCTGTAACTGTGCTCGGCTCAAAGAAAATAGTAAAGTTTGTGATCCCGTACCTACAAAGGTTCTAGGCGTATAAGTCACTTACACCTATGGTGTATGTGCCTTGGCAAGTTGTACACCCAACTTCCCGACCACGTCTTTATCCCAATTCCCGTTTAATAGTTTCGTATCCTAGGTTCAATGGCGATGGATTACCCTTTCCTTACAAGTCATATATTATTCTTATTAATATTCTTTATGACTTGTACGACATTATACTCGACACGACTTCATCCAACGTATAATTATTTTCCCATTTAAATAATTATACTTAGGATCTTTTCGCTCGATATAAAGTGTTTTCTTATTAACCGACCCGACTTACTTTGCCACATATTTATTTTCTCATTTAAATAAATATGCTAAGTCTTTGTCGTTTGGTAACATAATCTTAACGCCCGACTAGACTTACCATACCGTACATTTATTTTCCCATTTAAATAAATGTACTAGGATCTTGTCGGTATTCACGCGTTCGTAGATATATCTCACCTACTCGTCTCGGTTTTCCTTCTCGCACATCTATTTTCCCATTTAAATAGATGTACTAGAATTCCGTCGGAAACGAGTATACGTACATATATCATCGCGTGGATACTACTTGTTAAGTTCATGTGTCGTTTAGCGTTTTTAATTTGTTACGTTATGTTTCTCCTTTCCCACGAATATTGTTACTACACTTAGGAAAGTGTTACGCACGTTTCACCCTTGTTATATATATTTTATTTCCTTAAAATATATATGTATATTTTTATCTCGACGTAATGGCCTTTTCCTCATAAGTCCGTTTACGTTGGTTCGTGTAACTAAGTTAGTTAGCGTTTTTCACATTTATTTCCGTTGCGCGTTCTCATGGAAGTATTGTTCCAACTTCCGATTCCGAACGTTTATTTCTTGGAAAAATATACTTTGTACGTTTTAGCCCGACTTGTCCAACTTGTTACTAAAAATGTTTCCGATACTTTTATATTCCCATTTATATAAAAGTATCTTATTTTTGTACAAGTCTTCCCAAGTATTTATTTTATACAATCTTACTTTATAAAATACTCGCGTTACTCCATTTATTTTTATAAAACGTCCATTTTATAAAAATATACTTTTTACTTAAAATGCCCAAGTAGGCTACTATTATTTACCAAATCAACCTTGTAAATCATTACTTACACTTTTTGACACCAATATTTCCATCATTGTGTTTTTGGTCCAATAATTTTCTAAAATATTTATTTTAGTCCATCGACTTCCAATGTTGCCATATTAGTCCTTTAACTTACACTTGTAGCATTTTTCACCAAATCTTTCAAGGTTAATATTTTTCTTCCACTTTAGTGGACTTTGAAGAACCAATTTCATCATGTTTGGTTGTTTTTACTTCTTTTTACTTTTAATGGTCTTCTAATCCATTCTAGTTGTCAATAATATGCTTATTCCACATTTTAATTCAAAACATCAAATTTTTACTCATCTAAGTGAGTGAACTTTGAAGATGAAACTTTTTCATCTATGATTCTTTAATTCTTTTTAACAACTTTTTGCCATCATCTAGTCATCTTATGATGATTAAAACCATTTTTCATCACATACAAGTCACTTTCCAAAATCTAGCTTTTCTCATCTTCCAACATACAAGTATGTTCTTATTATTACACTTTCTTCAAAATACTACTTTTATCAATAATAATCTAAGATTTCATCATATTATTATTCTTCCATCTTCATTTTTAATAAAACCCATTACTTCTATAAAACTCATTTTTATTACCCACATTGTACAACTTGCATTCATAGCACAAAAACATGACATTTTAATTAATAAAACAATGCAAGACTTACTACTAGCTCAAGGCTAGGGAAGACAAAATCTTGGATTTTGGGTGTGGTTTAGTGTGTTCTTCCAAGTGGGTTATGCTCCAAGCTCTTAAACACACAAGAAGGGGTTTGATTTAGGATGAACTAGAGGTGATTTGAAGTAGTAAAAATTGAATGAGAGGTGTTGGTGGGGTGGTGGAAATCCACGGCCACAAGGAGAAAAGAAAGGGAGTTTTTGTGATTTTTCTCCAATGCTTCTCAAGTGATTATATGATCTTCTCAAATCCTCCAAAGATTATCAAATCTTGTCTTGGATTATGGGGATATGGAAGGATTGTGTTAGATTACAAAAAATCTCTAAGGATGGTATAAGAGGGTGTTTGGGGCCGAGTTGGAGAGAGAGGGAGGAGGAATGATTGGGTTAATTCTTCTAGCCAATCCTTTTACATGCACACTCATCATTGCAAATGATTTGGAAGGGATTTAATAAAAAAACTCAAGTGAACTCCACTTTATGTGGCCCTTGGCCGGCCCCTATGGGGTATATGGTGGGGTCCACTTTGCTAATTAACTCTCCATATTATGTTTAAGCTAGTTCCTTTCGGGTACCGCCCGGGTATTTCTCGAATTTTAGTCGCGGTTTACCTCAATATTAAAATAACGTTAATATTCATAAAATTTTGCCCAGTTAAATTACTGATAATTTATTTCGGTTTTTGTCGGGTGAATTTACGTGTTACGCGCGTATCGGGTGCGGTACGCGCACTTTATTCGTTACCGGGAGATTTGTGCAATAAGCTTTCACGTATGGCTTTGGGTTTCCAAAACTCATAATATTTTGTGAAAATATTATTTATTTTATATTCCGGGTGTCCGGTGCTCGTTTCGCTTATTTAAGTTTTACCGGGTAATCGCCAGTGTCCATACCGGATAGTTTTGCCTGCGCACGATCCTATCATGCTTTGCTATTAAACTCATGCATTCCTATGCATTATTTGGGAATTCCTATCTTTCTAAGGCCTCAATTAAATATTCAGCACATAATTACGGTTAATTACGTTAATCGCGTTTAATTAATTAGTACGGAATTACCTTAATTTTGCCGGTTGTTACATTCTCCCCCCGTTAAGAGAATTCCGTCCCGGAATTCACTTTGAGCTCTCCGGTATAGGGGTCTTCTTAAATAGGGCGGGATACTTTTGCTTCATCCGGTCCAGCCTTTCCCACGTGAACTCCGGTCCACGCTTGGCATTCCAACGCACTTTGACCAACCTGATCTTACTGCGTCTTAGCTTTTGGACCTTCCAATCGGTTACTTCGATTGGCTCTTCGACGAAGTGTAACTTGTCGTCAATGTGGATTTCGTCTGCGGGGATGATAAGGGTTTCGTCGGATAAGCACTTTTTCAAGTTCGACACGTGGAACGTGTCGTGTACACCGTTAAGTTCTTGTGGTAACTTGAGCTTGTATGCTACGGGGCCTACTCTGGACAGGATTTCAAATGGTCCAACATATCGTGGGTTTAGCTTTCCGCGCTTCCCAAAGCGCGCGACACCTTTCCAAGGTGACACCTTTAGTAGGACCCTGTCTCCGACTTGAAATTCCAAAGGCTTCCTTCTCATGTCTGCGTAGCTTTTCTGTCGGTCACGTGCCGCTTTGAGACGTTCTCTAATCAGAAAGACCTTATCCGTCGTTTCTTGAACAATTTCGGGCCCGGTAAGTTGCTTTTCGCCAACTTCGGCCCAACATAGAGGCGATCTGCACTTGCGTCCATATAAAGCTTCAAAAGGTGCAGCTTGAATGCTCGTGTGGTAGCTGTTGTTATACGAAAACTCTACCAGTGGCAAGTGAGTATCCCAATTTCCGCTGAAATCGATTGCGCATGCCCGTAGCATATCCTCCAGGGTCTGGATGGTTCGTTCACTCTGACCATCGGTTTGTGGATGATATGCGGTACTCATGTCAAGGCGAGTACCGAGGGCTTCATTCAAACTTTCCCAAAATCTTGAGGTGAAACGACTATCTCGATCGGAGATGATAGAAATAGGTACACCGTGTTTTGACACAACTTCCTTAATATACAAACGGGTTAGTTTCTCCAACTTATCCGTTTCGCGAATGGGGAGGAAGTGTGCAGATTTTGTCAATCGATCAACGATTACCCAGATCATATCATGGCCGCTTGTTGTCCTGGGCAACTTGGTAATGAAGTCCATAGTGATCCTTTCCCATTTCCATTCCGGTATTTTCGGTTGCTGGAGCAATCCGGATGGTCTCTGATGCTCGGCCTTGACCTTTGCGCAAGTCAAACATCGCGCAACATAAGCCGCTATATCTCTCTTGAAATTTGGCCACCAGTAAAATTCTTTCAAATCATGGAACATTTTGTCTGCTCCGGGGTGAACCGAATATCGCGAACTGTGGGCTTCGGCTAATACCAGTTCACGCAATCCACCGTACACTGGTACCCAAATTCTATTCATGAAATACAGAGCTTGATCCGCTTTTGACTCCAGTGAATCAACCATCTTCCGCAATCTTTCACCTTTGACATTCTCGGGTTTAAGAGCGTTAGTTTGAGCTTCACGAATCCGGTCAGTCAGGTTCGTGTGGATGGTTAGACCCAGAGCTCGGACACGCAGTGGCTTAACCCGTTCCTTGCGACTCAAGGCGTCGGCTACGACGTTCGCCTTCCCGGGATGGTACTTTATCTCACAATCGTAATCGTTCAATAATTCGACCCATCGCCGTTGTCGCATGTTCAATTCCTTCTGGTCAAAGATGTGCTGCAAACTTTTATGATCGGTGAAGATCGTACACTTGGTTCCGTACAGATAATGTCTCCATATCTTGAGTGCGAATACCACGGCTCCTAGTTCCAGATCATGTGTGGTGTAATTCTTCTCGTGAAGTTTTAGCTGTCTGGAAGCATAGGCTATGACCTTCTCTCGCTGCATCAATACACAACCCAATCCCTGATGAGAGGCGTCACAGTAAACTACAAAGTCTTCCGTACCATCGGGGAGTGATAGTATTGGTGCGCCACATAACTTATCCTTCAGCAACTGAAACGCTGCTTCCTGCTTTTCCGTCCATTCAAACTTCTTATCCTTTTGGGTTAGCATGGTTAAAGACTGTGCTATTTTAGAAAAGTTCTCGATGAACCTTCTGTAGTAACCCGCAAGGCCAAGAAATTGTCGTACTTCAGTAGGCGTTCTAGGGGCGTCCCAATTCTTGATTGCTTCGATCTTGGCGGGATCGACATGTATACCCTTTTCATTTACTACGTGGCCTAAAAAGTGAACCTCTCGAATCCAAAAATCACATTTTGAAAACTTAGCATAGAGTTTCTCTTTGCGAAGTACCTCGAGGATTAATCGGAGATGTTCCTCGTGTTCCTCCTTCGTGCGTGAGTAGATCAAGATGTCATCAATGAAGACAATGACAAATTTGTCCAAGTATGGTTTGCACACCCGGTTCATCAAGTCCATGAAAACAGCTGGTGCGTTAGTTAAACCGAAAGGCATAACCAGAAACTCATAGTGCCCATAACGAGTTCTGAATGCTGTTTTTGGCACGTCTTCTTCTTGAATACGCAATTGATGATAACCGGACCTTAGATCGATCTTGGAGTAGAAACTGGATCCTTGAAGTTGATCAAACAAATCGTCGATCCTGGGAAGAGGATAGCGATTTTTAATAGTTAGCTTGTTCAGTTCTCGATAGTCGATGCACATTCGAAAAGTTCCATCCTTCTTCTTCACGAATAAGACGGGAGCTCCCCAAGGTGAGAAGCTTGGTCTTATGAAACCCTTGTCCAACAACTCTTGCAGTTGTTCAGACAGTTCCTGCATCTCAGAAGGAGCTAGGCGATATGGCGATCGCGCTACAGGTGCTGCTCCTGGAACAAGGTCGATACGAAACTCGACTTGTCGGGGTGGTGGCAATCCTGGCAAGTCTTCTGGGAACACATCTGGAAAGTCTCTGGCTATCGGAATGTCCTCTAGCTTTCGCTCGTCGGCCTTCTTGTCTACCACATGCGCCAAGAATGCGACGAGACCTTTCCTTAGGCACTTCCTGGCTTTCATGCTGGTAATAATTCTCAATGGCGTTCCACGCCTTTCCCCTTGGATCGATAGGGTTTCACCGCTCGCGAGGGGAACTTGAATTACTTTGTCATTGCACACGACGATGGCGCGGTGTGCGGATAGCCAATCCATGCCAACGACTATGTCAAAGCTACCCAGTACGACTGGCAATAGCTCAATGTTAAACTCATGACCACAGAGGTCCAACTTACAGTCCTTTGCTACCTCTCGAGTTTCTATAGTCTTACCGTTAGCTAGTTCGATAGAGTATGGTGTGTCTAGCTTACTAGTCTTTAAACCAAGTAATCTTTTAAATTCGACAGATACGAAGCTAAAATCGGCGCCAGTATCAAACAATACTGAAGCATAATGACCATTTAGAGGGAACGTACCAGTGACCACATTAGGGTCTTGTCGTGCGTCACCGGCACCAATCACGAATGCCCGCCCACGGGCTTGGTTGTTGAGTTTGGGGCAGTCCCTCTTCCAATGATCGAGCGATCCACATGAGAAACAGGGCCTCGCTCCACTGTTCTTTGGCGCTCCTGATCTGCAGTCTTCAGTCTTGTGCCCCGAACGACGGCACTTACCGCAGATTACTTCGTTCTTGCCCTGATAACCTTGCTTCCCATTATTTCCACGTCCAGTGGCTACATACCCTTTTCCTTTCTTCCCTGAACCTGATGATCCATCCTTTTTCCTTTCATCGCGCTTACGCTTCCCAAACCTTGGCCTATTTCCCTGTTCACTTGACCCAACGACTGAACTTGTACCCAGATTCTTACCCTCAACACTGCTGGACTCAGTAAGTTTCAACCCTGACACTTTCCGGATTAGAGTGCCCATTCGGATGGCGTCTTCAGTGAGGCTCAAGGCGAGGTCGATAGCTTCGCGCATGGTTGTAGGCTTGGAAGCAGTGAACATGCCGCGTATCTGTGGTGCTAGTCCGAAGAGGTACCTTTCCACCTTTTTGCTTTCCGGGGTGACCAGGCGAGGCACTAACCGGGAGAGGTCATGGAATCTGGACGTGTAACCAGCTACGTCCGGTCCAACCATGGTGAGGTTCCAGAACTCAGTCTCTAGCTTCTGCACTTCACTTGCTGGGCAGTACTCGGCGATCATTAGTTCTTTCAACTCCAACCATGATAAGGAGTAAGCAGCATCGTCTCCCAGTGTCTGCACTTGGTTGTTCCACCAGGTCAGAACTTGGTCCAGAAACAGGTTGGTGGCATACATGACAGCCTGTCGTGGGGTACAGCTGCTAATACGGATCACAGCTTCGGTCTTTTCGAACCATTTGACTAGTCCGACAGAACCTTCAGTGCCGCTGAAATTCAGTGGTTTGCAGTCCAGGAAAGCTTTAAACGTGCAGCCACGTTCTCGTGAGGCCGTTTCTGCAATAATAGAGCAATATTAGATATAAGGTAGGAGTTTCACGAAGATTCCTGTTGCATATACCCGACGTCTTCTTACCAGTAGGGGAGGTTTCGCGTCTGTCGCTCCCGGTTCGGTCTCGCGACCTTTCGGTGCGCGTGGCATTGTGTTCTGCGAGAGCCTGGGCGATACGTCCCGAAACTAGGGTTTCAAGCTCCTCGGGTGTCGTGGGCAGTCTTTCATTCCCACTGTTGCTTCTTGTGGCTGGTGCCATGTTTCTTCAATAACCAATATCAAAGGTTAATTTCCGACAATCATTCATACAATATCATCACATATATAGTATAAACAACCACACAACATATGAACACAATAATCACCATACAACATCACACAATCACAACATAAACAGAACAAGTAATAATAATCGTAGACAATCACAACACATATTTTACCATAACAAAATTTTCATTAATTTCAATACCAAGTACAATGATTTGTTCATAATAACAAAAACCGAGGATACATTCCTCATACATTGCTCTTTGAAATACACTAGAAATATAATGTCATATGCCGGCACAATCCCGCTCGGCTAGGCAAAAATGCAGATGGGTGCTATAACCCATGTTGTGCTATCATACTACTACTACTACTACTATGTCCGTGAGTGATCTCCCAAGCGTCCCTGATGTATTGCTACTGTGGCGGTGGCGGCGGCGGGTGCTGGTACTGGTACTGGGGTGCGCACATGCTAATGGTCATACTGATCGCCATAATGCGATCGTACAAGAATTGGCGATGCGCAAAGTGTGCGTCGCCCGTAAGGCCACAATGAGCATCCATGCTCAGCAGCTCCTCAGCATAATGTGCCAGTGCGTCCCTGGCATCAATGATCCTGGCCCACATGAGCTGGGCCTGCTGCTCCATCTGACTCACGGTGCGCTGCACCGTGTCGGTGAGGGTCTGGAAATCTCTCTCCAGTGAGATCACCGTGGACCATGCGGGTCCTGACAGTGGGGCCATCCCGTGGGGCTGCGACGGCCCAGGGATGTCAGTGTACGTCGGCTGAGACGGGCCGACGATATCGGGTATGGGTAGTGGTGTGAAGGGTGGGGCAAAGCCCGGTAGTCCAGTGAAGCAGTAGGGTGGTACCTGGTATGGGTCTCCTGCACCTAGAGTATACGGTGCAAATGGGGGTATCAAAAATGGGGCTCCTGCATCCATAGTGAATGGTGCAGGTGGTGGTGTAGGGAGCATCTCGGGTAGGGGTGGTAGTGTGGGAAAAGTGGTGATGGGTAGTGTCGTGGATAAGGGTGTGGGGACTATGAGCTCGGCGAGTGGGACCATGAGTGGCTGGGTGACAGTGACCCACTCTGGAGCAGATATCACAGTGGTAGGGGTGGGAGGGCTAGCAGTGGCGTGAGCTGCCAGTCCTGCTCGGTGCAACTCAGAGCTGCGGGCTGAGCTGCCCTCAAGGATGTGCCCAGTAGAAGCTGGCCCATCCTGTGGTATGGGCTCGGGCATGGTAGGTAAGGTGGCTGGGGTATCGGTAGCATGCCCTATCATCGGAGCAACGTGCTCCTCCTGGCCTGCTGGTGGGATAGGCACAGCAATGTGCTCCACCGACGCAGTTGACTCATCGTCAGAGTCATCGGATATCCACCCGTTGTGTCCCCGGCAAACAGGCACGAGTCTCATGCCAGAGGGAACGGGGATAGGTGGGGTGGGTAAAGGCTCACGATCGACAGGTGCGCGTCGGTCGTATGGAGACTCGACAGTCTCCGACTGTGTAGGGATAGGTCTCGAAGGACCTGCGCAACCTACAGGGAAGTCCCTGACGGCGCGGATAGGTAGTGCTGGCAGTGGTGCTGCCTGGAATGGCACTAGAGGCAAGTCGGCCTCGGCCATCGGTAGGTCGGCCACGGCGGCCATGTCGTCTCCAGCGGGGGCCCACGCTGGGTCCTCGCTCGGGTCCGTCTCGTCGGAGCTATCTCCGTCGGCGCCCTCCATGGCGGCATCAACATCCATCTCGTCATCCTCGGGATCGAGTATCACCACCTCGATCGGCTCCGCTGGCGGTGCTGGGATGATCTGGAGGCTACTGTCGTAGCTCGGTGCTACGCTCCCTGCGTTCGACATCCTGGCAAAAGAACCGTACTAATATTTAAGTATTATTCGTTAGGTAGTTAAAGCACATATCTAAGGTACTCTTCCTAACCTTCTAACACAAGAATAATACGTATACTTACCATGGCTAGCTTGGTCGGAATCTCCATATACCCAAATGGTCGTTGAAAAAATTTATTTTATTGCGTTTCGCATTTATTTTGAAAGATTTTGAACCAAATCCGGTTATAGTTTAGATTTTTAAAATGCTAATTCGCTATAACCTTGGCTCTGATACCACTTTCTGTCACACCACGTCTAAGGCGGAAACACGTGGCGCGACGGTTCAAAAAGTATTAAGCCAAGATTAATGCAAAGCACAATATTAATTAGAAAAACGGGCATTTATTCAATGCTAATAATCATGTCAAATTGTTCATACATAATTATAAATTGTTTTTGAAATTGATAAAGAGGCTACTCCCTTCATCCCTAAGTCCATGGAATAAAGAGAGGTGACCCTTTTACGACATTCCCAACGCCCAACTTGGAGACATCCCCGACCCGGCTCGCCATGCTAACTTCCATCATTCAATTACCTGAAAGATATGTTTGAAAATCGTCAATATATAAATATTGGTGAGTTCACAGGTTTTATTTTAATAAGTCTTTATAAAGTGGGAATATCCTTGTTATGACATTTATAGGAGTTGCAAAGTCCTACAATTTACTTGAGCCTATAACCAAACCAAGACAATTAACAATGCCCCCGCCCAAAGTCGTTACTCGGTATTCCTACGACTTTATTTCAGAATAAGTGCACCCCAGGCATACGCCGATGCATAATCGACGCTATCGATTAGGGGTGGGCCTTGTCAGGCACCAATAGTACTATCCAAATATCCCTTTGGTTTCTCATTCCTGAATAAATGATTATAGTGGGGAGGTCTCAACCCCGAGTGGCGATCTTTACTCAAGTATCCAACCCGTCATACAATCCCAACATATCTTTCCCCCGTAAAAACGTTAAATAGTTTAGAAATGGGGCCGTGAGACTCACCTGTAACTGTGCTCGGCTCAAAGAAAATAGTAAAGTTTGTGATCCCGTACCTACAATGGTTCTAGGCGTATAAGTCACTTACACCTATGGTGTATGTGCCTTGGCAAGTTGTACACCCAACTTCCCGACCACGTCTTTATCCCAATTCCCGTTTAATAGTTTCGTATCCTAGGTTCAATGGCGATGGATTACCCTTTCCTTACAAGTCATATATTATTCTTATTAATATTCTTTATGACTTGTACGACATTATACTCGACACGACTTCATCCAACGTATAATTATTTTCCCATTTAAATAATTATACTTAGGATCTTTTCGCTCGATATAAAGTGTTTTCTTATTAACCGACCCGACTTACTTTGCCACATATTTATTTTCTCATTTAAATAAATATGCTAAGTCTTTGTCGTTTGGTAACATAATCTTAACGCCCGACTAGACTTACCATACCGTACATTTATTTTCCCATTTAAATAAATGTACTAGGATCTTGTCGGTATTCACGCGTTCGTAGATATATCTCACCTACTCGTCTCGGTTTTCCTTCTCGCACATCTATTTTCCCATTTAAATAGATGTACTAGAATTCCGTCGGAAACGAGTATACGTACATATATCATCGCGTGGATACTACTTGTTAAGTTCATGTGTCGTTTAGCGTTTTTAATTTGTTACGTTATGTTTCTCCTTTCCCACGAATATTGTTACTACACTTAGGAAAGTGTTACGCACGTTTCACCCTTGTTATATATATTTTATTTCCTTAAAATATATATGTATATTTTTATCTCGACGTAATGGCCTTTTCCTCATAAGTCCGTTTACGTTGGTTCGTGTAACTAAGTTAGTTAGCGTTTTTCACATTTATTTCCGTTGCGCGTTCTCATGGAAGTATTGTTCCTACTTCCGATTCCGAACGTTTATTTCTTGGAAAAATATACTTTGTACGCTTTAGCCCGACTTGTCCAACTTGTTACTAAAAATGTTCCCGGTACTTTTATATTCCCATTTATATAAAAGTATCTTATTTTTGTACAAGTCTTCCCAAGTATTTATTTTATACAATCTTACTTTATAAACTACTCGCGTTACTCCATTTATTTTTATAAAACGTCCATTTTATAAAAATATACTTTTTACTTAAAATGCCCAAGTAGGCTACTATTATTTACCAAATCAACCTTGTAAATCATTACTTACACTTTTTGACACCAATATTTCCATCATTGTGTTTTTGGTCCAATAATTTTCTAAAATATTTATTTTAGTCCATCGACTTCCAATGTTGCCATATTAGTCCTTTAACTTACACTTGTAGCATTTTTCACCAAATCCTTCAAGGTTAATATTTTTCTTCCACTTTAGTGGACTTTGAAGAAACAATTTCATCATGTTTGGTTGTTTTTACTTCTTTTTACTTTTAATGGTCTTCTAATCCATTCTAGTTGTCAATAATATGCTTATTCCACATTTTAATTCAAAACATCAAATTTTTACTCATCTAAGTGAGTGAACTTTGAAGATGAAACTTTTTCATCTATGATTCTTTAATTCTTTTTAACAACTTTTTGCCATCATCTAGTCATCTTATGATGATTAAAACCATTTTTCATCACATACAAGTCACTTTCCAAAATCTAGCTTTTCTCATCTTCCAACATACAAGTATGTTCTTATTATTACACTTTCTTCAAAATACTACTTTTATCAATAATAATCTAAGATTTCATCATATTATTATTCTTCCATCTTCATTTTTAATAAAACCCATTACTTCTATAAAACTCATTTTTATTACCCACATTGTACAACTTGCATTCATAGCACAAAAACATGACATTTTAATTAATAAAACAATGCAAGACTTACTACTAGCTCAAGGCTAGGGAAGACAAAATCTTGGATTTTGGGTGTGGTTTAGTGTGTTCTTCCAAGTGGGTTATGCTCCAAGCTCTTAAACACACAAGAAGGGGTTTGATTTAGGATGAACTAGAGGTGATTTGAAGTAGTAAAAATTGAATGAGAGGTGTTGGTGGGGTGGTGGAAATCCACGGCCACAAGGAGAAAAGAAAGGGAGTTTTTGTGATTTTTCTCCAATGCTTCTCAAGTGATTATATGATCTTCTCAAATCCTCCAAAAATTATCAAATCTTGTCTTGGATTATGGGGATATGGAAGGATTGTGTTAGATTACAAAAAATCTCTAAGGATGGTATAAGAGGGTGTTTGGGGCCGAGTTGGAGAGAGAGGGAGGAGGAATGATTGGGTTAATTCTTCTAGCCAATCCTTTTACATGCACACTCATCATTGCAAATGATTTGGAAGGGATTTAATAAAAAAACTCAAGTGAACTCCACTTTATGTGGCCCTTGGCCGGCCCCTATGGGGTATATGGTGGGGTCCACTTTGCTAATTAACTCTCCATATTATGTTTAAGCTAGTTCCTTTCGGGTACCGCCCGGGTATTTCTCGAATTTTAGTCGCGGTTTACCTCAATATTAAAATACCGTTAATATTCATAAAATTTTGCCCAGTTAAATTACTGATAATTTATTTCGGTTTTTGTCGGGTGAATTTACGTGTTACGCGCGTATCTGGTGCGGTACGCGCACTTTATTCGTTACCGGGAGATTTGTGCAATAAGCTTTCACGTATGGCTTTGGGTTTCCAAAACTCATAATATTTTGTGAAAATATTATTTATTTTATATTCCGGGTGTCCGGTGCTCGTTTCGCTTATTTAAGTTTTACCGGGTAATCGCCAGTGTCCATACCGGATAGTTTTGCCTGCGCACGATCCTATCATGCTTTGCTATTAAACTCATGCATTCCTATGCATCATTTGGGAATTCCTATCTTTCTAAGGCCTCAATTAAATATTCAGCACAAAATTACGGTTAATTACGTTAATCGCGTTTAATTAATTAGTACGGAATTACCTTAATTTTGCCGGTTGTTACAAGAGTGCCTGTACAGGTTTAGCAAGTGTGTGGTGAAGCTTTACAGCAAGAAATATTTGCGAAAACCAAACTCCAGTGAGGTCCAACAATTGTATCAGTTTCACCACCAACAACATTGTTTTCCAGGAATGCTCGGAAGCATTGATTGCTACCATTGGCCTTGGAAAAACTGCCCCGTAGCATGGCGCGGAATGTTCAAACGAGGGATCAAGATTATCCATCAATAATATTGGAGGCGGCGTGTTCACAAGATCTATGGGTTTGGCATGCTTTCTTTGGCATTCCTGGTTCGAACAATGACATTAATGTTATTAACCAGTCGCATATTTTTGACGATGTCATAAAAGGCACCGGTCCAGAAACCAGCTTTACAGTATCGGGGGTGGAGTATAGGCGCGGTTATTATCTTGCTGATGGAATCTACCCATCTTACTCGACGATCGTTAAAAGTATTGTTGGGCTATATTTAAGTAGGTTTACGCTTGTCTTTATTAAGCCTATTTGTGTTAGTTGGGCTTAGTTTAGTTAATGGACTTGGGTTAGGCCATGTGGGTCAAGGGATTAGTGGACCCTATATATTGTTATGTTTGATTCATTGTTAGGGTTAGACCATTCATTTGATAAAAACAAAACATATATCTCTAGAGAGCTTCTCTAGAGATCATTGGTGATTGGTGTATTGTACCCGACGGTTTTCATACCGTGTGCAATACAAAGCAGCGATTATTTGTGTTTTTCATCGTTTTAATCTTTTGTTCTTCACATTCAATCTTGTTTTCCGCACTCGATTGTTTGTTTGATACCCGGTAGAGAAGATCTTGGACTTACAATTGGTATCAGAGCCTAAGAAGTCTTTCGAAGGCTCGGTTCGGTATCATTCGAAGACCAAAAGAGGACTTTTTGCTGCTGCATTTATTCGGTTTTACAGGTTTATTCTTTATCTCGTTCAATAATTTTATTTTTATAATCAGTTTTTGTGTTTTAGAATTTTTCGCAGATTTTGTTTTTGTTGAAAATCTTCAAGAACACGAAGAACAGATTCAAGAATAGGGTGTTTGATCTATTTTGGAGGATGTTAATTGTGTTTGCAAGATTATAGGAATTCTAGTTTTGGAAAGATATCACAAAATATTTGAATTTCACAAATTGATTGGTGGGCAGGAATTACAACGTGGTGGTCAACTTGACCAAGGAAAATTCATTCAAGTTGGTGGTCCCCAAAATTTTCAAAAGGTCTGAAAAAAAAAAAAAAAAAAAAAAAAAAAAAAAAAAAAAAAAACTCTGTGGTCCCTGCAATCTACTCAGAAAAATACAAAAACAAAGCTGCTCATCGGAATCTTCAACCGGAAAACCCGGAAACTTCATCGAACTCACCACCTCATCGAACTCAGATTCCAAGTCGAACTCAGATCTGCTTCTCGAACTCAAGGTTGAACTCAGGTTGAGGTTGAACTCAGGGTTGAGGTTGAACTCAAGGTTGAACTCAGGGTTGAAGGTTGAACTCAGGGTTGAAGGTTGAACTCAGGGTTAAAGGTTGAACTCAAGGTTGAACTCAGGGTTGAAGGTTGAAGGTTGAACTCAGGGTTGAAGGTTGAAGGTTGAACTCAGGGTTGAAGGTTGAACTCAGGGTTGAGGTTGAACTCAAGGTCGAACTCAGCTATCTTCGTCGAACTCAGCACTGTTCGAGGTCGAACTCAGATCTGCAACTCGAACTCAGTACTCGAGGTCGAACTCAGGCCTGACTTGAGGTCGAACTCACTACTCGGACACTTGAACCCGGATCCAACCCGAACACCTACTCGAACACCCACTCGGACACAAACCCATCTCGGAACCAGTGCAGCTCACCTCGAAAAACCCATCATCACCGGTCACCCAACAACCCTTGACCACCTGCATCTAAACGATCTCCAACCTTCTCGAACCAACACAATCTGACCTGCCATCCACCCAACTCATCTCCATCACCACAACAACCCGACCACCCATACCCGACTCCCTTGTTCAACCAGATCCACGGCACCATCTAATCTGCAACCAAAACCCGACGTCAACAGACCACCTCCGGTCATATTTCACCTCCGCTAACCAACACCCGACCACCCACCAACCACCCTAACCCCCTCCCTTCCATCATAAACCATAACCCAGCTGCCTCTGTCTTCTCCGGCAGACGAAAGTTCCGACCAGAGCCCATCTCACCCAAAACCTGCAACCCGTAACCGTCCACACCTCTGATCACCTACACCCGAACCCCCTGCACCAGCCACAACCGAACCACCATTACCCTCCGTCTCTGCCTTCACCACCGGGCCACCATCAACAAGACACCCGGACCATCTTATCTGACCGGAAATCTGAATGTGAAGAGAGAGAGTAAGAGAGTTGAGAGAAGTTTGGTTGTCTGTTCGTGAAGAAAGAACAGAGATAGATATAGAGGTGATATTGCTTGTTGTGTGTTTGGGTTTGATTTTTTATTCTTGTTGAAGGTGTTGTTAATGAATGAAAGCAGATCAAGAAGTTGAAGAAGAAAGGCTTGTTGTTTGAGGTTTAGGAAAGAGAGAGACTTATTAAGTTGAAGATTGTTAATACTGTTAGTGGTAAAGAGTTTAAGTAGAAGAGAGAGAGTGCTAAAAGAAAGAGTGAGAAGGAACTTGTGGGAAGAAGTGTTTGTATAGAGAGAACAGAAAGTTACATCGGTTAAAGGAGGATTGTCAAGAAGTTAGTGAAGAGAGAGGGGGTAGGTGATTATAAAGAGTGTTTTGTTTGACTGTCTTGGGAGGTGTTAATATTAATAATAATAATAATAATAATAATAATAATAATAATAATAATAATAATAATAATAGTAGAATTATTATTTGGGGTACAAGTTTAATTTGGGGGGATCGACCTTACGGCATATGGTTTGATTCGGTTGTCTACGGTGGATTAGACTGTGTACTAATTTTTACTGTTGACTACGGTTGGACGCCCGGTGCTCGTCTTAAAATTTTGGTGAAACGTCTAGATTTTTGGGGGATCACAATTAAATATTAAAATGTCTTCTCAAAGTGAGGTGTTTGAGCAGAGACTTGAGGGTTTCAGTTACATTGTTGGTGAAACTGTGGATGCACTAATTGACCGATTTACCGAACTTCTGTCAGAAATGAAGAATGCAGAGATCGTGATGACAAATCGTTGGGTCAACAAGATTCTTTTGGACGCATTGAAAAGAATTCCAAATCAGCCAACATGTAGCTGGTTTATGAACGTTAATCGGATCATTTCGGAAACAAACTGGTCCAAAATGACGACAGACGAGTTAATATCACTTGTCAAAGAATTGGATAACATCACCTCTGCTGCAACATGCTCATCCAATTCTGCTGCTCCATCATCGAATTCAGATTCAAGCTGTTCTGCCATTCCCGCTGCTCCTATTGCTCCCGCCATTTCTGTCGCTCCTGCTGCTACTGTCACACCTGTTGCTCCTGTCACATCTGCTACTCCTGCCGCTCATGCCGCTCAAGCTTACATGGCACAACTGAATGACCATGTGCCATCCGCATCTGAGGTACACGCTGACATTTTAGCTGAATCATGTTGCACTGAACGATGCAGGTTAAAAATTAAAGGTTTTAGAGAAGAAACTCTCTCTGCATACAAGCAGCTTGAATACGAGAAAATGGCCACTTGGGATATTAAAAAGAAATTTAATTCTTATAAAGAAATGGTCGAACAACAAAAACTCGATATCAAGCGCTTGCATCAGGAGGTGAGTGATCACAAGTGTCGATATTTACATTTCAAACGACTGTCTGATACTTTGACCGCGGAATTGATCGACTTAAAATCTAAATTTGAAAATGCCGATTTTCATTTTAAAAAGTTCGATTGCTCTAGTCCCAAAGTTGAAAAAATGATCAATACCCAGTTAAGGTTAAGACCAAAGGACGTGAGGAATAAGGGAATTGGATTTGTGGAAATTCCTCCACCTTTCAATGAAAACTATTCTTCAATTCCTATGTCGGATGAAGAGTTGTTGGCTCTGCCTGTTAAAGGATACGGTCCTCCAATAGAAGAGCCAACCAGTCGACCATCGAGGGATCAAGATGAGATCTCCAAACCTAAATCAGTCCCTGTCCGAATCTCTAAACCCAAGAACAAACAACCTAAGAAGGAGCAGGCTCCATCAAAAACCTTTGTCAAGTCTCAAGATGCTTCAAAGCAGACCGAGACGTTAAATTTTGAGAAAAATAAAGAAATTGACAGAGTTTTTGATGTGAGGAGAGATGAAGTTCCAGTTTCAAATGACACAAATGAATTGAATAATGTCTTAAAAGAAACCGTTTTTGAAACTGAACCGAAAATTGAGCAAATTCAACCGACCGGCCAATCAGACTCAAATGTGCCCTTTGAGTTTGATTTCATGAAAACATTCAAAAAGATTTATGAAGAGTACAGGGCACCACAGACCGTTGAACCAGCTGCCCCACCAACTTTTGAAAGTGACTCCAAATGTGAATCACCCAAAACAACCGACTCTGAGAAATCAGTGTCAGTTGAATCGAGTGAATCCAGCTGTGAGTCCTCTAGAGCAGCTGAGTCAACGGGGGATTCAGCAGAGTCGCCACAACATGTTTCTGAATCAAGTGGCTCGGCTGAATCAAATGACACACCCTCGACTGAGCCAGAATCTGAAAAATCTGTGTGCTCAAGGCCAGTCGAGATTAAACAAGAATGTGAGGATCCCTCATCCATGACTGTTGGCACAGGTGTGATAAAGCCAACAATCCCTAATTTTAAATGTGTGAACGTTACTGATACTTCTACTTCATGTGCAGATTCAGTTAAAGTAGAAGTTAAAATTGAGGGGGATGATATTGTTTGCACTAACAATGCAGGTGTTTGTGTGAAACAATCTAATTTGTCTGCAGATGCTATACCATATGTACAAAAGGCTGTTTCTGAGCTATCTGTTATTGGCACGACCGATAAATACGTGCCACCACATAGAAAAATTACCTGTGCTAACTCTCATGTACAGGTTCCTGAAGTTAAACAGAAAGCTCAAGGACAGTCATCATCACAAGCACAATCTTGTTCACACGGGTGTTCAAGATGTTCTAAGCAGAGCAGAAACTTTAAGAAGCCTGCAAACAAATCATCCAACAGATCCCATCACTCACATTCATCAGTGGGATCAAACAGACCGGGATATGATCTTTATGCAAAGAAGCAAACATGCTACACTTGTGGAAGACCCGGTCATATTGCAAGGAACTGCACAAGTCGTCCTTATGTGCCCTATTATCGACAATATCAGAGGGTTACACCAAGGGATAACTACTACTCCAAGCCAATGAAGGTTGAAAAACCTAAGGCAAGGAAGAACATGAATCCCAAAGTTAAACCGTCTGATGGAGACTGGAATGCTGCCAAGGAGCAAACGGAAGGTTGTTCCACCACACAAGTCGAAGCAACCTAAGAAACTGAAAGCTACTCCGAAAGTGGCAAAACCGTGTGCTAAGCCTAAACAAGTCTGGAAAGCAAAGGCGGCAGCTACACCAGTCCTAAATGAGAAAAAGGACATGCGCTTGAGAGAAGTGTCTTACATTGACGCTTCAGGAGTGCCCAGGACCGCGATGGCCTGGGTACCAATGTCTAACTAATCTCCTTTCCTAGTGCAGGGACATCCAAGGAGGATTGTCGACGACCCCTGGTATGTTGATAACGGTTGTTCCACGCACATGACAGGTGACATCTCTCTGTTATACGTTTATTTTAAATTTTCAAACAGTGAGTATGTTTCCTTTAAAGGAGATAATGGAGGTAAAATCAGCGAAAGAGGTACGTTTAAAACCTGATGCTTTTTATTCTGAACGTAATTGGTCTTTGATTCGAGAATGGTTTAGAAAAACACAAAAAGATTTTTCTTAGTTTTAGGTTGTAAATTTGTTCTTTAAATTTTCAATTATAAGCACAAATTTAGGGGGATATACCCTCAGAAAAATACAAAAACAATAGAAAATTCAGAAAATGAGAATTTCATGGTGCGAAAAAGAAGAAATGATAATACATCAGCTGTTGAAATGTCACACTTTAAAATCGAAAAGAAAATTAAATCAGGTGTGATTGCAGCCCCATTATATGATGTACTGGCAGGCAAACTGCACTACGAACTCAGGCCAAAATTAATGATAAATATAAAGGGCTGTGTAACTTGTGGGGAACACATCATCGGCGTATGATTTTATGGTCTTAAATCTTGTGTTGATAGATTGCCAAAATCTGAGATTTCAGGTCTTTAAATTGTTGATACATCTGGGGATGTCCTGGCTGCCCTTCTGCTGCATCCAGATATATGCTGACCTAGGCACAGTCAGGACGTCTTAAAAGAGCAATAAGGAAAATGCCAAAACCCAAAATTCTCAAAGAGAATTCAAGCTAAAGGCATAAATCAAAAGCCTAAAGCAATGATCATACCGAAACATTTGGTATTTGCCCTAACCCTGGTCGAGAATCCATTAGTCTCTTTGTTGCATCCAGATATATGCAGACCTGATCACCGATGATCTTGACCTTGTAATTCATACAGATGTCAGCAATTTACTCACCTGTTATGAAGAAGCTTTGTGCATACCTTGATCGCGGGGGTATGTCATGATGTGGGACACACAGTTATTTCGGTCTAACACACGTTAAGAAAATAAGAAAATATCGGACTTGAGGACGTGTGTGTATGTTTGTTTAAGTGGATAAATGATGCTGGTAATCGTCTTGGACTGCTTTCTAGCACTTTAATAAGTTTATTAGAACAAATATACTAACGGTGTGTTGCATTTTGACAAAGCTGATATGATCTTCTTGCACATAATTCTCACCAAAAAGATGCATTGTAATTAGTTTGAATTTTTATTTTAATTTGTTTGTTTTCTTTTATGAAAATTAACCATTCTTGAGGATTTGATCGATTCTCAAACAAAATTCAGGTTTTTGAGGTTTTAAAAATGAAGTACACTGATGTACTTGGTGTTCATGTGTATACTGGACCCTCTGTTATATTTATTATTTGCTTACAAAATTCTGAGAATTTGCAGAGTTTATACAAATCAAGAAACAGGGGTTGATGAAGAATGAAAGAGTTCCAGTTGCTGACAAGCATGAATCACCACACTGAGAAGATGTACCTGAGTCAGAAGAACCTGAAGTGAATCATCTTTTGACAATGAAAGTACAAGTGAAGAAGCACCTGAAAAGTTTCTTGAAAGAGAAGATTGACAAAGAAAAGAGCTTCTGAGAATCCTCCTCTCACGTTTTCTTTTAACAAGGTGTTCAAGCTGAAGCTGATAATGATTAAAGTTGTGAAGCTACCTCCAAGAGAACAAGAAAGAACCAAGATTGGAAGATCAAGATCTGAAGATTCTTCCTACTAAGCCATGATAAAGACAGCATAAACCTAGGGGGATATTGTTGGGCTATATTTAAGTAGGTTTACGCTTGTCTTTATTAAGCCTATTTGTGTTAGTTGGGCTTAGTTTAGTTAATGGACTTGGGTTAGGCCATGTGGGCCAAGGGATTAGTGGACCCTATATATTGTTATGTTTGATTCATTGTTAGGGTTAGACCATTCATTTGATAAAAACAAAACATATATCTCTAGAGAGCTTCTCTAGAGATCATTGGTGATTGGTGTATTGTACCCGACGGTTTTCATACCGTGTGCAATACAAAGCAGCGATTATTTGTGTTTTTCATCGTTTTAATCTTTTGTTCTTCACATTCAATCTTGTTTTCCGCACTCGATTGTTTGTTTGATACCCGGTAGAGAAGATCTTGGACTTACAAGTATTCACCACCCGTTCGATGAAAAAAGAAAGAAATTTGCCAAGTATCAAGAGGCGGCAAGAAAGGACATTGAACGATTTTTTGGTGTTCTACAAGCAAGATGGCACATCATTTCACACCCGGCACGTATGTTCACCCCTAAAAAATTACGTTACTGTATGTATGCCTGTATCTTGTTGCATAACATGATACTTGAAGACAAAGGCGCCGCCATTTGTGTGTATGACGAGAATGCCCCGCCGAGAATACGGTGCCTGTCAACCCACATCAACAAGATTTAAACGACTTCTCGTTACATAATGAGTTCACGCATAAAAATCTTCAAGCAGACTTGGTTGAATATATTTGGAACAACGGGCAAGAGTAGATTATTTGTATTTTTTTTATGTCGAGTATGTTACTTTAATTTTAGTTATTTTTTTTAATTATTTGTAATGGTTTTATGTAATATTTACTTTTTAATATTAATATTAGAATATTAACTTTTTTATTGTAACATTAATATTATTTAATTAAAAAAAAGAAAAAAAAAAAGGAAATAGCATTAAATGGTGTTGGGCCTCTTCCACACCCCTAGGAGCATCATCTCATGGATGCTCCTAGTTCCTACCCCACGCTGACATGGCAGCTGAGGTGGAGACAAGACATGGAAGTTGGGCCTCCTCCACACCTAATGGTCTTAGTAGGTAAATGGTGCATGAACTAAAGTTGAGCATAATACAGCATATAAACTTTCTCTTTAATTGTGGTTTGTAGTTTTCATCATCATAATCCACCAGCTGTTTTTGGACAAAGATAACAAGAAAATGAAACAAAAAAATGTCAAAATTTCATTTGGAAGAAAACTAAAATATGACATTCCAAAGTGGATGGGCCAATAGGTTGGATAACGGGTCAAGCGGGTCAAAATGAAGCAAATAGAGAGAACAATTTGAATCACTCGTTAATTGATAAATGGGTTGGAATTACCACCATTCGTTGAAGTAATCATCCTTATCTTTCTCCAAGCTCCCTCGTCTACATGTCTTCTAGTCACATCAGGACCACCTTCGTTTGGCTTGTTAGACTCGTGGGCATTGCAAATTATTAGCCTCGTGACAAAGAATTTAACAACAAAATTCAATGCATACAAAAAGGATCATTATCATATCTATCTGTAAGATGTGAATAAAAAGTAAACGGTCAAATTTGATCAACTGATACCAAAACATTTCAACTAAATATTTCACCATTTAGTATCAAACTTTAAGATATTTAATAAATTAATAAAATGATGATATACTAATACTCTCTTTTTATTTGAAGAAAATAATTTAATACAATATTATATGCAAAACGAATAATAATAAATGCAAAATTATAAATTCCTTTATTACAAGTTACTCGAACTGGTGCAGCCGTAGCAAGAAGTTAAACCGCGTCTTCTTTTAGTATACTTGGTTGCACTAATTGTAGAAACCAATGTTTTAAAAACCGGTTTTTTAATTATACCGGATTTGGCTAAAAATGGTTGAACACTTGAACCGCATTGTACCGGACGGTTTAACCAGATTGATTAGTTAGCTATATAATGTGATAAATTACGACATTAACACAAAAAAATAATTAAAAAGTACACAATTGCATATTAAGGGTATGGGGTAATGGAATGAGAGAGGGAATGAAATGGAAGAGGTAATGGAATGGGAGGGGTAATGGAATGGATCATTACCATTCCCTATCTTGTTTGGTTATCATGTGGAAATGGAATGAATTCTTACTTTGTGTTATTTGGTATATAAGAAAAAACGAAAATATAAAATCGTTGGTGAGTGGTGGGTGGCGGCAGTGACGGTGGTGGTGGGTGGCGGCGGCAACGGTGGTGGTGGCAGTGGGCGATGGTGGGTGGGCGACGATGGCAGTGGTGGGTTGCAGCGGTGACGGTGGATGGTGGTGGCGATGACAGTGTTGGAGGCAGTGGGTGGCAGTGACGCAGGTGGTGGTGGTGGTTGGACGGTGGTGACAATGGTGGGTTACGATGATGGTAGCAATGGTTGTGGGTGGCGACAATAGGCGGTGGTCGTTGGATGATGACAACGATGGTGGGTTGTAATAATAATAATAATAATAATAATAATAATAATAATAATAATAATAATAATAATAATAATAATAATAATAATAATAATATATTTGTTTCCATTCCTTGAAGGAATGAAAAAAAATACCACCTTATCAAGGAATGAAAATTCTTAAAATGGAAGGAATCGCATTCCTTATGGAATGATCCATTCCATTACTACATGGTAACCAAACATGTTTAATTTCATTCCATGAGAATGATCCATTCCATTCCACCTTTGATTCCTTCATACCAAACGCTACCTAAAATAATATCAAAAGGTTAGTCAATAATTAAAAAATAATCTAAAAATAACCCAAAAACTAACCTTTTATTCCTGTTTTGAACATGTTTATTGGCTAGACTTTCATTACTACTTAGGTTATGATGAATACTCATGATTGAATGAACGTTTTTATGGTTTTTTTGGAACTTAGACTATGGGTTGATGATTTAGTAAAGACTTTGATTATTTTTGATCTGGTGTATATGCGTACTTAGTTTTGTTCAATTGATAATTATTTACTCCACATGCGTTTTTGTGAATGTCTTTCATGTATGAATGCGTGTTAGGTTGTGGACTTTGTGTTAGCAACTAGTTTATGGTAAATTGCTAGTGTTTTCCATAGGAGTGGTTTTTGTTGATTGAGTAGTTCTAGGTATTCTTCCAATTCCAATAGCTGTAAGGTGCGGGATTGTCGATATGTCTAGGGTGTTAAATTGCTAGATTTAGATGCTTTGTAAGAAGATCTTCCTAGTTTCCTTACCACTACTTGCGTATCGAGTCAGGTCAGGTTTTCTATAGTTACCCCTTACACTATTAGTGTAGTGAGGCTTTCGCGCTGTAAGGTAGACTGTCTAGCGGGTACTTTATCATCAGAGTAGGTAAGCCTGTAAGGGTAACCTCTCAATCGGTAGTTTAACGGCTTATAGGTAACCTTAGGTTTCTCCTTGAGAAGGGTCGAGGGTCCTCTAGTTTATCCTGTAAGTTTAGTATCTGAAGATCCCGGTTCCATAGCTAGTTCCATAACCATATGAGTTCGTCAGTCATGAGTAGGATTCTAACCTAGGTAGTATTTCCACCATTATTTGAATTTGGTTCAGCTCAGTTCACGTCTTAAGTTCAGTTTAGTTTATTTTAGTTAATCTTTATTTTCTTGAATTTAGTTTTTAGTAAACCCCCCTCTAAAATAATAAATAGTTTTATTTCAGTTTTAGATAAGTTTTCGAGTCTAGTTACCGTTTTCCATTAGAGTCCTGTGGGTTCGATATCCGGACTTACTGTAGCTTTACTAGAGTCGATAGGTTCACTTGCCTGTCAGTAGTTTAGTTTTAGAGAGTCTAGAGTATTACTAGGTGTCTAGTTTTAGGATTAATTTAGTTATTTTTATTAAACTACTTTTAGCACATCAAGTTTTTGGCGCCGTTGCCGGGACTCTTGGCGATTGCGTTAATTAGCTTTGATTGAACTTATCTGAAATATCTGTGCTATTTGTTATTTTTATTTTTTTTCAGTTAATTTTTAATTTTTATTTTTATTTCGAGTCTTTTCTATTTTTCTTAGTTTCTTCTATCTGCTATTCTCTTACCTGTCTTATTGTCTACTCTGCAGTTTTATGCCAGTTACTCGTTCGAGGAGCAAGTCAGCTGCTGAAGTTAAGCTTGAAGAGGTAAGTTCTTCTAGCTCTTGTTCTTCTAGGTCGTCTTCCCCACCACCCAGTCCACCACCAAACCTTCCCCAAATGGCTGAGCGTCGCACTGTCCACCAACAATCCACCCAAGGTTTTACGGGAGTTAACTCCCCTATTACCATTCCAGCCATCAACAATGATGGGTCCTGGCAGATACCCTCCTACATCATGACGGCCATTAATAACACCTGTCAATTCCACGGCCGCGATGATGAGGATGCCCCGGCCCACATAGCCCGTCTGACTCGCATCCTAGCTACCTTTAAGCTACAGGGTGCCACGGATGATGCTAAATTCCTCCACTTGTTCCCCTTTTCCCTTTCTGGTCGAGCCGCCACTTGGCTCGACTCTCACCCTACTGACACTTTTACCACCTGGGATGCCCTTAAAGAAGCTTTTCTGAATAAGTACTTTCCACCTAGCAAGGCATCCCGCCTTCGCGATCAGATCCATTCGTTCCGGATGGAACCTAATGAGCCTTATTATCTTGCATGGGAGCGTTTTCAAAACCTGCTTAGCAGGTGCTCCCAACATGGTCTGACTGATTGGGCCCTTGTGGAGAAATTCTACAATGGCTTAACTTATGAAGCAAAGAACCGCTTTGATACTTCTGCAGGCGGCCACATGATGGGTAAGAAAACTGCGGCCGAATGCAATGACTTATTTGAAAGTTTTGCCCAAACAGACCATGAGCAGCGGACTTTAATCAGGAATTCCATTCCTGCACCTAGTACCACCTCACCAGCTCGAGGTGTTCACCAAGTCACATTGGATACTAGTGTGGCTGCTGCTCTAGATGCTCTAACTAAGGAAGTGAAGGAGTTGAAATTGAAATCTGAAAAGTGTGAGATGTGTAGGGGAGGGCATGCTACTTCTGAGTGCCCTTTGAATCATCAGGAGGAACAGGTGGATTTTGTAGGCGGTCAGAACCGCGGGTCAAATAACTCTTATGGAAATTCTTACAACCCAGGTTGGAGGAATCATCCAAACTTCAGCTGGAAATCTTCCGGTAATCCCCCTGGTTTCTCATCAAACTTTACTAATAACCAGGGGCAGGGTCAGTATTCGTGAGGAAATTCGGGTAATAAGGTAGGTTCGGGTATTGAGGGTGGTTTGGGTGAAATAAAAGAACTTTTAACCCAGTTAGTAGCTAAGGATGCCCACACCCAGAAAACTCTTGCAGAGCATGACACCTTGTTGAAAAATCACCACTCTGCATTTTTGGATCTTCAGCGTACTGTTGGTGATATTGCTAGGCAGTTGGAAGGGCGGCCCCAAGGCCAGTTCTCGGGTAGTACTCAACCCAACCCAGCCGCCCAACTGAAAGCAGTCACCACTCGTAGTGGTAGAGGGGCAGAGAGAGTTAGTGAGCAGGTAGAGAGTGAGGTAGAGGAGCAGTTAGATGAGGAAATAGAGATGGAGGCTCCTAGTATGGTGCAACCTAGGCTAGTCCCAGTAAGTACCGCACCAAATAGTGAGCCTCAGATAGAGAAGGTTGTAGGTAGGACACCCACACCGATTAGGCCTACCCCTGAGATTGATCCTTCTCGTCTTCCATACCCAGCCCGCCTTAGGAACCAGAAATATCCTAAGGAGTATGGACATTTTCTAGATATGTTTAAGCAGCTCAAAATCAATCTCCCGTTTATTGAGGCCCTCCAGCATATGCCTAAATATGCCAAATTCCTTAAAGATCTTCTGAAAAGGAAAGATAGGCTGGGGGAGGTCTCAAACATTCCATTGACTACGGGATGTTCTGCGGTGGTTTTGAACAAGCTACCGGAGAAATTGACAGATCCCGGATTTTTACAATCCCGTGTATGTTTGGTAGTGACACTCAAAACCACGCGTTGGCAGACTTAGGTGCTAGTATCAACCTGATGCCTTATTCTCTTTATGAGAAACTAGACCTAGGTGACCTGACCCCAACGCGCATGACTTTATCCCTTGCTGACCGATCGGTCAAATATCCACGGGGCATTGTGGAAAACTTGTTGGTGAAAGTTGATAAATTTGTTTTCCTCGTGGATTTCGTTATTCTTGACATGGAGGTAGACGACAAAGTACCTCTAATTCTAGGTCGTCCGTTTCTGCTCACCGCCAAGGCACTCATTGATGTCTTTGACGGGAAGATCACTCTACGCGTAGGAGATGAGACGGTCACCTTTGAGATCGTCAAATCCATGAGATACCCTGGTAGTCAAGACGATTTTAGCGGTCCCACTGACTCTGTTTACTTCATAAATTCTTTTATCTCTCGTGTGGACCGATGTCTTGATTACATCTGTGGGGGTGATTTGGTAGTTGAGACCCATGATGAGGAGTTAGAGTTAGTTGGGGAGGAAGCCCCTTTGTTTCCCGAGGCATTAGAGATTAGTGAGGTTCGTGAGGAGAGTAGTAAACCTTCATTAGAGACACCACCGCCTTTAGAACTTAAGGTTTTACCCTCTCACTTAGAGTATGCCTACTTAGGGGAGAATGCTAGTTTGCCCGTCATTATTTCATCTAAACTGACGGAGGAGGAGAAGAGCCGGTTGCTTAATGTGTTGAAGGCACATAAGCAAGCCATTGCATGGAGGCTCTCTGACATTAAGGGCATCAGCCCCACCTACTGCACCCACAGGATACTTATGGAGGATGATTATAAGCCTGTGGTGTAGCCTCAGAGACGCCTAAATCCAAACATGCAGGAAGTAGTTAGGAATGAGGTTCTTAAGCTTATGGATGCTGGTCTAATCTATCCCATCTCTGATTCCCCGTGGGTGAGCCCGACTCAGGTTGTCCCTAAGAAGGGAGGGATGACTGTGGTCACTAATGAGAAGAATGAGCTCATTCCCACTCGTACTGTCACTGGTTGGCGTGTCTGTATTGATTATAGGAGACTAAATGATGCCACCAGGAAAGACCATTTTCCTCTCCCGTTCATTGATCAGATGTTGGAGCGTTTGGCAGGGCAGCAGTTTTACTGTTTCCTTGATGGATTTTCAGGTTATTTCCAGATCCCCATTGCACCGGAGGATCAGGAGAAGACCACCTTTACGTGCCCCTATGGCACTTATGCGTATCGCCGCATGCCGTTTGGGTTATGTAATGCTCCGGCCACCTTTCAGCGTTGCATGATAGCTATTTTTCAGGATATGATTGAGACGTCTATGGAGGTTTTCATGGATGATTTTTCGGTTTATGGTAGCTCTTTTGATGTTTGCTTGGTTAACTTAGAGAGGATGCTAGAGAGATGTGTAGAGTCTAAGTTAATGTTGAATTGGGAGAAATGTCACTTTATGGTGACTGAGGGGATAGTTTTAGGACATAAGATTTCTAGGGATTGTATAGAGGTTGATAGGGCTAAGATTGACACCATTAGTAGGCTTCCACCTCCGACCAATGTTAAGTCCATTCGTAGTTTTCTTGGTCATGCGGGTTTCTATCGTAGGTTCATTAAGGATTTTTCCAAAATCACTCGCCCCATGACCCGTCTTCTTGAGAAAGACGTTCCTTTTGTCTTTGATGAGGAGTGTCTTAAGGCTTTTGAGTTTTTGAAGGAGCGGTTAGTGAGTGCTCCTATCTTAGTTTCACCCGACTGGAGCTTGCCTTTTGAGCTCATGTGTGATGCGAGTGACTACGCAGTCGGGGCAGTCTTAGGGCAAAGGCGTGACAAACACTTTCATCCTATCTATTACGCCAGTAAGACACTTAATGATGCTCAGGAGAACTACACAACTACCGAGAAAGAGCTCTTAGCGGTTGTGTTTGCTTTTGATAAATTCCGTTCTTATCTCGTGCTCTCTAAGACCACCGTTTTTACTGATCACTCGGCTTTACGGTTTCTTTTCGCAAAGAAGGACGCCAAACCTCGTCTAATTCGGTGGATTCTTTTGCTTTCTGAGTTTGATATTGAGATTAAGGATAAACGGGGAGCAGAGAACGTGGCTGCAGATCACCTTTCCCGTTTGGAGTATCCGAGTAGAGAGGAGATTCGTGAGGAGGCGATTGGAGATAAATTCCCTCACGAGTCCATAGATTTTGTTGAGGCTGAGAAGCAAGGTATGCCATGGTTCACTGATTTGGCAAATTATCATGCTCATGGGATGTTGGTAGAGGGTATGAATACCCAACAGCGTAAGAAGTTTCTTAGAGAAGCTACTAAGTATGTGTGGGATGATCCTTTTCTGTTTAGAATAGGAAGTGACAGAATTCTGAGGAGATGTGTTAGTAGAGAGGAGGGTCTAGAGATCATTAGGCATTGTCATGAGAGTCTTTATGGAGGGCACCATTCTCATCACACTACAGCTCAGAAGGTTTTTGACAGTGGTTTCTATTGGCCTTCAATGGTGAAGGATGCCCTCGATTTCGTAAGGCGGTGTGATGCTTGTCAACGCACCGGTAATATTTCATCCAAGGATGAGATGCCTCAGAACCCCATTCAGGTTCTTGAAGTTTTTGATGTATGGGGCATTGATTTCATGGGACCGTTCCCCATTTCTGGAGGGAACCGGTACATCCTCGTGGCCATTGATTATGTTTCTAAGTGGGTGGAAGCGCAAGCTCTACCTACTAATGATGCCCGAGTGGTGGTGAAATTTTTGAAGAAGTTGTTCACTCGGTTTGGTACTCCCAAGGCACTTATTAGTGACCGTGGTACGCATTTCTGTAACACCATGATGCAAAAGGTGTTAGCGCGCTATGGGGTCACTCACCGTTTATCTACCGCTTACCATCCTCAAACAAGCGGTCAAGTGGAGAATGCAAACCGAGGAGTGAAGAGAATACTTGAAAAAACCGTTGGGAAAAGTCGGAAGGATTGGTCCGACAAGCTAGATGATGCACTTTGGGCATTTAGAACTGCATACAAAACACCGTTAGGCACTATTCCGTTTATGATTGTCTACGGTAAAGCATGTCATCTCCCCGTTGAGCTAGAACATCGAGCTCTTTGGGCCCTTAAGGCGGTTAATCTTGATTTGACCGAAGCAGCGAAGCGACGCTACTTTCAACTTCATGAGTTAGAGGAGCTTCGAGATGCAGCGTATGCGCGATCTCTGGATATAAAGGAAAGAACTAAAGCGTTGCATGATAGGAGATTGAAAGATGTGAAGGAGTTTAAGAAGGGTGATCAGGTGCTTTTATATAATTCTCGTCTGAAGTTGTTTGGAGGAAAGCTCAAATCTAAGTGGGCGGGACCGTATACGGTGAAAGAAGTGTTCCCGTATGGCACCATTGAACTACTACACGTAGATGAGGGAAAAACATGGAAGGTTAACGGTCACAGGTTGAAGCATTATATTGGGAGACCGCTAAACACGAGCGAGAGTGAGGAAACTCCTCTCGAAATTCCGGAGAAGATGAGTACTTAGAGTTCTTGGGTGAAAATCCCAAGTGTAGAGTTTGTAGAAGTTCGTTTTTCTTTAATTTATAGCTTACCTAGTAGTTTTCGGTTTTGTTTTTTGTCGTTTTTTTTAGGATTAATTTAGTTATTTTTATTAAACTACTTTTAGCACATCACATGCCGTGGATAACTATACGGCGATTTCGGCACAGATAGCGGCTTTGGCTACGAGATTCGATAACTCTCAGCAACACTTAGCGCAGTCCGATTGTTTGTGTGTGGAGTGCGGGGTATCTCACGAGCCTGGCTCGTGTGCTCAGGGGGTGATGTATACAGGCCACGAGGAAGTGGACTACATGGGTAATCAAACGAGACCCCAGAATAACCCTTACAGTAACACTTATAATCCGGGTTGGAGAAATCACCCGAACTTCGGGTGGAGATCTGGTTCCTCTAACCAGAACCCGCTCGGATATCAGCAGAGGGCCCCCGCACAACAACAGTCCCAACTGCCTTACCAGTCCAACCAACAGCCTTACCAGTCCAACCAACAACATTTCCAAGCTCGTGGTCAATCGTCCCAGCAGAGACCGAACCAATACAAGAACCAGGGCGCCGGGAGCAGCTCCCAGCAGCACGCCCCTCATGGTATGTCTAAGCTGGAGGAAATGATGACTCAGCTCCTTACCAACACCTCTAATACCAATCAGATCGCTGAGCAGCGCTACCAGCAGCATGAGGAGCGCTTCACGAATTATGAGGGAGAGATGAGGGGCCAAAAGGCGTCGATGCAGGCCATAGAGAACCAGGTTGGCCAGATGGCAAAGATGATGTCTGAGAGACAGCAGGGTGGTCTCCCGGGCAACACTGAGCCAAATCCAAGGGGGCATGTGAATGCCATAATGACAAGGAGTGGTAAAACCACGGGACCTGACACATCGGGCTCACCACCGATCACTGAGACGGTCCAGACTGAGTCTTCGGACGAGGTGCACGCTAGGCGAGTCCCAGCAAGTACATCACAGTTACCGAAGCCAGTCACAGATTACACTCCTCCTGTCCCGTACCCTAGCAGCCTTAGGAAGCAGAAGGACGAGGTCCAATACGGGAAATTCCTTGAGCTGTTCAAACAGCTACACATAAACATCCCGTTTGTGGAGGCCTTGGCCCAGATGCCTAAGTATGCGAAATTTCTAAAGGACATCCTCACAAACAAGCAAAAACTTGAGGACCTGTCCTGCGTTCTGTTGAACGAGAACTGCTCTGCAATTCTGCAGAATAGACTGCCCATGAAGATGGGCGATCCTGGTAGCTTTACCATCCCTTGTCTGATAGGTGATATGACTGTCAGTAATGCACTCGCAGACTTGGGGGCCAGCATAAACCTTATGCCTTATAAGGTTTTCGAGAAGTTGGATCTGGGTGAACCGTCACCCACCAGGATGAGTATTCGCCTCGCTGATCGTTCGATCAAGTATCCACGGGGGTTTGTAGAAAATATGCTTGTCAAGATTGACAAATTTGTTTTCCCTGTGGACTTTGTTATCCTGGATATGGATGAGGACTCTAAAGTTCCTCTGATTCTCGGACGTCCTTTCCTTAACACGGCAAGGACGATTGTTGACGTGGCTGCGGGCCAGATCACACTCCGAGTCAATGATGAGCACGTGACTTTTGACATTCAGAGGTCGATGCGCCATCCTGAGAGCCAAGACGATACACTATACTATCTTGATATAGTAGACCAGTGTGTCAGCTCTCATGTCAGAGGGGCTTGGGAGAGAGATGTTTCGGACACACATCTGTTGTGTGGGAGCCTAGATGGCATTATGCAGGAGGGCCATAAAGATGAGCAGCTGGTCTATCAGATCGGTGATGATGGTTCCCAAAGTCCGGAGCGTTTTGTGGAAATTGAGCGAGAGGAAGAGGAGAAGGCGAAACCGTCTGTTGAGGACCCACCGTCTCTAGAGCTGAAGGAGCTTCCACCGCATCTCGAGTATGCATTTCTGGATGAAGAGGGGCGTCTACCGGTGATCATATCGTCTTCATTGTCTGTGGAAGAAAAGAGCGAGTTGTTGAGGGTTTCAAAACTTCATAAACGGGCAATTGCCTGGAAGATAATGGACATCAAGAGGATTAATCCCTCATTCTGTACTCATAAAATTTTGATGGAGGATGTCCACAAGCCTTGTGCGCAGCACCAAAGGCGTCTGAACCCGAACATGCAAGAGGTTGTTAAATCCGAGGTAATTAAACTGCTTGATGCTGGATTGATATATCCCATCTCGGACTCTGTTTGGGTTAGTCCTGTGCACGTCGTGCCCAAGAAGGGTGGCATGACGGTGGTCACAAATGATAGGAATGAGTTGATTCCTACGAGGACCGTCACGGGGTGGAGAGTTTGCATTGACTATCGCAAGCTCAATGACGCCACCCGCAAGGATCACTTCCCGCTTCCATTCATCGATCAGATGTTGGAACGACTGTCGGGGAAGTTGTATTACTGTTTCCTTGATGGTTTCTCGGGGTATTTTCAAATCCCTATCGATCCTGTGGACCAGGATAAGACGACCTTCACATGCCCTTTTGGCACATTCGCCTACCGGCGTATGCCATTTGGGCTGTGCAATGCGCCGGCAACCTTCCAACGTTGCATGATTGCCATTTTTCACGACATGATCGAGGACTCCATGGAGGTGTTCATGGATGATTTTTCAGTCTTTGGGAGTTCTTTCGATCAATGTCTTGGGAATCTGGAGCGGATGCTGCAGAGGTGTGAAGAGACCAGTCTTGTGCTGAATTGGGAGAAATGCCACTTCATGGTGAAGGAAGGAATAGTCCTCGGGCACAAGGTCTCTCAAAATGGGTTGGAGGTTGATCCTGCCAAAGTAGATATCATTTCTAGGCTCCCTCCGCCCCTCTGTCAGAGCTATCCGCAGTTTTCTAGGTCATGCGGGTTTTTACAGGCGATTTATCAAAGACTTTTCAAAAATCGCCCGTCCGATGACCCGATTGTTGGAGAAGGATGCACCGTTTTTGTTTGGTGCAGAGTGTGTGAAGGCATTTGGCCTTCTTAAGCGTTTGCTTGTTAAGGCCCCTATATTGGTAGCACCCGATTGGGGACTGCCATTCGAGATCATGTGCGACGCGAGTGACTTCGCGATAGGGGCGGTCTTGGGACAGCGAAAGGATAAGCACTTCCACCCGATCTAACACGCTAGTAAGACTCTTCATGATGCTCAGGAGCATTATACCACGACTGAGAAAGAGCTTCTAGCTGTAGTGTTTGCATTCGACAAGTTTAGATCGTATTTAGTGCTGTCGAAGACCATTGTCTATACGGACCATGCAGCGATCCGATACCTTTTCAGCAAACAGGACGCGAAACTGCGCCTGATTAGGTGGATCTTGCTGCTGCAAGAGTTCGATATAGAGATTCATGACAAGAAGGGTGCCCTGAATGTTGCCGCTGATCATCTGTCCAGACTCGAGCATGATGATGCCGAGAACTGCGCGTGGGATACCATTAATGACAATTTTCCCCACGAGTTCTTGATGAGCGTCGAGTCGGTGGAAGATGTATCGCCATGGTTCGCGGATTTTGCAAACTACCTCGCGTGCGGGATCCTCATCAAAGGATTGTCGCACCAGCAAAAGAGGAAGTTCTTCGCGGACCTCAAGCATTACTTCTGGGACGACCCATTTTTGTTCCGGGTCGGGGCGGATCAGCTGATTCGCCGTTGCGTGTTCGGGGTTGAGGCGGCGCAGATCTTGCGCGACTGTCACGAGGGGCCTACCGGAGGTCACCACGGAGCGAATTACACTGCCAAAAAAGTGTTAGACTCCGGGTTTTATTGGCCCACACTTTTCCGTGACGCTCAGATACTGGTCGGTGCATGTGATTCGTGCCAGAGGGCGACGAACATATCGGCACGCGACCAAATGCCGCAAAATCCCATCCAAGTCTGTGAGGTCTTTGACATTTGGGGCATAGACTTCATGGGACCATTCCCCTCCTCACGGGGTAATAAATACATACTCGTGGCGGTTGACTATGTGTCAAAGTGGGTGGAGGTGCAAGCCTTACCCACAAATGATGCCCGAGTAGTCGTGAGGTTTGTTAGAGGCTTGTTCTCGCGGTTTGGTGCCCCGAAGGCACTAATTAGTGACCGTGGCATGCATTTCTGCAATGCGCAGCTTGATCGCGCGTTAGCACGTTATGGCGTCCAGCACAGGTTATCCACCCCGTATCATCCACAGACAAGTGGACAGGTGGAGGTCACGAACCGTGGATTGAAGCGAATCCTTGAGCGGTCGGTTAATCAAAACCGCAAGGATTGGGCTGACAAGCTTGATGACGCGCTATGGGCCTTTAGAACTGCCTACAAGACGCCTATTGGGACGACTCCCTTTCGGCTAGTCTATGGCAAAGCGTGTCATCTCCCTGTCGAGTTGGAACATAGGGCATTCTGGGCTCTTAAAACGGCGAATTTGGATCTTAAGACCGGCGGTGAGACCCGTTTCTTACAGATTCACGAGCTGGAGGAGCTTAGGAAGCAGGCCTATGAGAGCTCGATATTATATAAAGAGCGCACAAAGAGACTGCACGACAGTCGCCTGAAAAGCCAGAAAGATTTTCAGGTAGGCGATTTAGTTTTGCTTTATAATTCTCGCCTGCGCCTCTTTCCTGGAAAGTTGAAATCCCACTGGACAGGACCGTACACTGTTAAGGAAATATATCCATACGGTGTTGTCTCGATCGCAGATTCTGTGGGTTTGACTTTCAAAGTCAACGGTCATCGCCTAAAAGTCTATGTTGAAGGACCGGTTGACCAAACCGTAGATGAAATCGATCTCTACGACCCACACGCCTCATAAAGTGTGGGGAAGTGAGTCTAGCTAGCGACTCGTTAATAAATATAGCACGGCGTGTATGGGCGCGTCAAATTGTATATAGGTTCATAACTTAGTATAGTTTTGTAGTTAACTTGTTTTTAATTTTAACTTGTTCTTTGTAGTTTGTTTTTAGTATTTGCAGATTCGATTCGCGCCTTATGAAGATGTGGAAAGTCGCTTCACAACAGAGGTAGTTTACTAAGAAGCGTCTTAAAACAGGTATGTTGGTTGTTTGGGTCAAAACGGACAAGTACAGGCGTCTTTTGGTGAGAAACTGCAGCAAAATTGCACGCGCAGACACTTTGAGCGGCCGCTCGGAGGCTCCGAGCGGCCCGCTCCAAACGCCCAGGTCTGTAAAAAAAAAAATTGAGCGAGCGGCCGCTCAATGGCTCCGAGCGACAGCTCGATGTCCACTGCACAGCTTTTTCAGGGGTAAACTTGGTATTTCACACTTAAAACTCAAAAAGACCAACCCTAAATACATACAAGCGGCCGCTCAGTTTATTTTGACCCATTCTTTCAATCGTTTTGCTCTCAAGAACACCCACATCAAAACCCTCTAATCCACATCCTAATCTTCAAACAAGGTATGAATCTTCTTTAGTTTTCTTGCAATTTTCCTTATTCTAGTGTAGATTAGTTTAAATTTTTGCAATCTTTTCATAATTTTAGGGTCCCTTCATAATGTTTAACAAACCCTAAATGTGCATTGATGGATTGTATGCTTGGTTAGTATAGTTTAGAGTATAGTGTTGTCCAAATCTTTGAGTTTTTGAGGTTTTCTTCATAATGTTTAAATAAATTCCGAAAATTTTTAAAGATTTGGGTAAATTTTCTTAGCCTTATATTTAGTATAGTTTAGAATGTTTGTAGTTTAATTTGATTTTTGGGTTGTATGCTAGTACATATCTTAATGTAGTTAGGTTTGTTGTTGAATTTTGGGGACCTTTCACAATTGTTCAATCAATCCCCAAATTCATCATGTTTAGGTTATGTAATTGTATTGTTTTCTTAATTTTTGGGGATTCTTCATAATGTTTAACAAATCCCCAAATTTTAAGGATTCTAGTTATTAGATTGTAGTTTAGAGTTGGGATATTCATGAATTTTGGGGCGTTCTTCATAGCTAAACAAACGCGCCCCAAATTCGATGATTATGCCATAAATATTTGGGCTTTAAACACCTTGCGCTAAATGACTTAAAGTTAAGGTGATTTGCAAAGTGAAGGGCGCGTAGGTGTTAAAATCCCAAATTCACTTTAAAACTTCATAATTGCGCAAGTTCGGCCATTCAAGCGCCAAAGTTAATAATTTTTCAAAAATCAAGTGCTTGAATGGCCGCTTTTGGAGTGCATTTGACTAAAACACTGAAAACCGGGAAAACGCCAGTGCACAGGATCGAAAAAACAGGGCTGCAAAACAAATTTTGGCGCGCAGGGTCCTGTGAGCGGCCGCTCCATGCCATTGAGCGGCCGCTCAATGCTTCTGTGAAGACATTTTATTTTTTGTTTTGGCGTGTTTTGGGTCCGGGTCCTATTCCTTTGATTAAAACTGACATATTTAAGCATTTTGATGCAGATGGTGCACCGCTTTTTGAGATTTGACCCGTCAATCCCGAAAGAACGCGGGTGTCTAGAGAAGTTTGAGGAGCTAAATGCGCGAAGGGAAATGATTGCCACTCCGCGTAGGCTTTGTTGGGATACTCTAGCAGAGGTAAATCAAGAGGAGCGGCTAAGGGAATGGATGGACCAACCACTAGAGAACCTGCTTTCAATAAACGAACCGGTCTTCATGGAGATAACTCTTGAATTCTTCTCCACCTTGACCTATCGAAGGCCAAGAAAGCATCTAGAATGGAACTTTCAAGCAAACGGGATACATGGGTTGCAGTTTCGCCTTGGTGGCATCTGGCGCGACATTTCAGTCGCGGAGCTGGGTCACCACTTAGGGATTTATACCGAGGAAGAGATCTACGATGATAGCTTCAATGAAGCTATGTATGGCTTCCCCGACGACAACCAATTGCGAAACAATTTTTGGGCTCAACTGACGGGGCTTCAAGAATACAACCCCCAAGGGTCAAAAGCGACTAAGATTATTGACCCATTGCTCCGGGTATTCCAAAAGGTTCTCTGTGGAACGGTGGCTGCAAAGAAAGAAAGTTCCACCAACTGCCCCACTCCAGATTTATTATTCTTGTACGCCCTGGTAAGTGACCAACCGGTTAACTTAGCTGCATTACTAGCTTCTTTTCTTACTACAGTAGCAGGGGGGAAACCGGGCAGTATGATTTATGGTGGAGAATATGTGACGGCTCTTGCTAGATCAATGGGTGTCCTTAAGGCAGCAAGGAACACCCTTACTCGGGTTAGAGGAGGATCCTATGTCGACCTAGATACACTCAGACACATGGGGATCCTCCATGAGTATGAAGATGGGACGTGCCGGTTAAAAGGGCACAATAATGTGATCTGGGACCCACTTCCACCACCACAGCAGCAGCAGTCACCAGTACAGCTGCCACATGAGCAGCAGCCACATGAGCAGCAGCCACACCAGCAGGAGCCTGTACTGCCTCACCAGCAGCAGTATTACTACCAGCATCCTCAAGACTTCTATGATGAGTTTGGCGCGTTCAGAACAGAAACGCGCGACACCCTATACCAGCATGGCGAGTCCCTACAGCATCAGGGGCGACCCTCGACTACCTTGTCTCTGAATTTCATGCTTGTTTCCCAAACCATTTTGGGAATCCCCCACAAAGGGGACATCCGGGGGACAAGCGGAGACGAGGTGGTGATGCAGCGGGATCACCAGGGACTCGCCATGATGATGAGGATTGAGGAATTGCTGGTAAGTTGGTACTATTTTGTTTGTCTTATTCCTGTTGGTACTGTATATGGGTGCGAGCACCCATGGATTTGTTTTATTTTTTGTACTTGAACTATTTACTTTTCCGCATTTTAATTTTCAGTAATGTTTGATTTGTTTGAATAAGTGTGACGATGAATGGGTGTATTTGATGAGTTTGTTTTTTGTCAAGAATGTTGATGTTGCAGGGAACTGGCGAGCACCGTTATCGGGGCTCATGCCGTCCATTTACCCGGGCGTTTCTTCGATACCAGGGGAGTATTATTCTCCTTTTTCCCACTATAGATAGCTAATTAATAAACGCTTTCTATTGTCACATTGGGGACAATGTGAAGTTCAAGTGTGGGGAGGGATTATAATCGTGTTTGTCCTCTTGTGTATATATATATATATATATATGTTAAAAAAAAAACCTTTATAAGTACATATATGTATATATTCTCATATAAACATCAAGCCTAACTAAATTTTGATAAAGATAACTCGAGGCGCGACAAACAGATGAGATACGAGCGTTTTATATTCGTACACTTGCACCCATTTCCTTCCGGTTACGTGAGCGTTTGAGCCTTAGAATAGATTACATTTCTTTGACATGCTTGCGAGTGAGCCGGATGTTTTGTGCAGTTTAGAACTTGTCACTAGTATACTTGTTTAGACCAGATACGTGTGAGATTGTACGAACATGATTGAGGCATTTAGGATACCCTTTTGATTTAGCCTTTTCTTTTCGTTCTATCTGTTTCCCGCACCAATATATTATCCACTAGTTAACCATGTTGAACCTAATCCCGTGTTTTTTCTTATTTACCACACCATTTCACCACTAAACCAAATAACCTTTTTCTTTTAAACCTTTTGTGTTAAAACTCGGTTTAGGTTATTGTTCTACTAGTTTATGTGTTGTAAATAGTTCGTGTTCGGGTTTATATATTTAGAACCCGTTTGTTGATTATATAATCAGTTTCAGTTCATTATATATATCATAGATATATATATATATATATATATATATATGTTAAAAAAAATCCAGAAAAATAGAACACCCTAAAATAGGGTGAATTAGCAGTATTCGAGCAGTTTTTAGATCTTTAAAGTTAAGAATTATAAGTTAGCTCGATTTAAAATAAAAATCGCCTATATTCGCGTTTGTTTTGTACAGTTGTATTAGTTGTTATTATTTAGACATAACCGCCGGGTTTTAGCCGATTTGTCACTTTAAATATCCATTCTGCACCCTTACCTTTGCTTAACATTACAACCCGTAAAAGACCTCTTGATTTGTGCTTTTTCACACGTTAGTTGGTGAAGACTAGATCTTTTGACAAGCTTATGATATTGCACGATTCATTGTCTTGGCAATGGAGCGATTTACATATACACATTACACGTATGTATCATAAATAAAACCGAGTGTGTGTGAACATTGTGAGTCGTGTACGGGTTAGCGTGCTTGTAGATCGGAAGTGAGTCGTTGCTTTTTAGTTATCTTATCACCTGTTTATATATCTTTGTTGGCTTGTCTATTATCGTCTGTACAGGCTATATTTTGCCTTTGTTGCCACTTGGCGAGTTTTTCGTTTATTTTCTGTTTAAGTGTTTGCTTGAGGACAAGCAAAGTTCAAGTGTGGGGAGGTTTGATATACGTTAATTTACACATATAAAAGTCCCCGTTTAACTCCCGTTTTCAGACGTTTTTGACCTTATACACAGGAATTGGTGCTTATTTTGGTATCTTTGCAGTTTCAGGTCTTAAACGATGTCCCGGAAGCATAACTGAAGGAAAAACGCAATTTTCGGCGCGCAAACAGGACCTCGGGTCCTGTGAGCGGCCGCTCGGAGGCTTCGAGCGGCCGCTCGCTCATCCTGATATTTCCGGAAACATTCTAGAAGGCCTACGTCAGCAATCGAGCAACTGGTCCACTTGTATGTAAAGTGAGCGGCCGCTCACAGGCTTCGAGCGGCCGCTCGATGGCCCTGTTCTTCTATAAAACTCCCATTCAGCCCACTGATCGAATATTGGATCTTTGGGGGTCGATTTCTGGCGATTTTCAGGGCTAACGAAGTGCTGCATAGGCGTGGAACAAGCTCGGGAATCCATCCGATCCATCCTTCATCATCCAATCCATCTCTTTAGCAATCTTATTGTTTGATCCTTTAAGCTTTCTTAGATCCAAATCTGATTTTGTTTGCTACATTGATGTTATTTTAGTTAATCGTACGCCTACGGGCAAGAACATTGGTATTAGTTAGTAGTTAAAACAATCATTTGCGTGAAATCAAGTTTTATATAAATTTGGCGTTTTTCATGTTTGAATCTTGATGATCATAATGCAACCTTGTTTCGTTGTTGATAGATTTGTAGTTGTGTTCGGATGACTTTGATGATTATCGAATGTGTTAGGCGGATTACTTGTTGAGAAAACCGTCCGTTTAATTGTCCGGTAGTAAACTAGTTAACTTGTTAATAAAGTTTACACCATGAAACTGTAACCGGGTATTGGTTTGGTTAAAGTCACTCGGATAATAATTATGAATGTTTACCGGCACGTAAAAGAGTTTAAAAAGCTTAATGGTGTTGTTACTAATCTTTGACGCGGTTAATAATCTTTGCTAGTTATTTTGGTAGAAATAGCGATCTTAGTAGATTTGTGTTAAAAGTTAGTAAAATGGAATAGGTTGTGAAATGCTCTACTTTATGCTAGTCTCGGTGGTCGTATTGTGTATTCGATATTGCTTTCCTTTGCTAGTGCGGTTGAGGACTCCCGAAAGGTGATACTAACCCTTCTTTAAAGATTCACATGAGATCATATCAGCTGCGCGCTAATGAACGACTTGAGGTGTCTAACGTGTATATTCGTGTTAGCTTTCCATATGGTTGTCATGTTAGGATGCCCGAAAGGGACACTAACTGTCGGAAAATGGGAATGTTGATCACGCCTTTATTTCTTATATAGATGACATGCTAGGATTGGCGTATTATAGCTTATATAGTTATATTTTCTATTTGGAGTTGTAGTTAAGTTATTTACATGTTTTAGAATTAATTTAGTCTTAAACAAAACTCAAACTTATCTTTTACTTACTGGTGAATCGGGGATAGAGTTTTAGTACCATTGCTCCGCGCGCGTCCATGGATCGATACTTGGTTCTTATCTGTACTTACTACATATATGACAGGGTATACTTGCCCTAGTGTGTGTGTTTTAATATGAAGGTCGAAACCATTTTTATAAATATTAAAGCAAAAACGTGTGTTAAAATCCATTGTAAAATATGTATAGTTACGCACACGTCAGGTAAGGTAATCTTGTTTATTTTGTATAATGTTACCCTGCTTTTCTTATGTTCACCTCTTTTTTTTTCCTTATATGCTTTAATTTGAAGTAGTTAGGTGAAGGATAATGGTGGTAGAAGCTGGATTTACGGTAGATGTCGGATGATTGTGACGGGGTTGGTGAGGTGGTTGACGATACGGGTGGTCGGAGGTGGTGAAAGATGGAAGTTGCAGCGGTTTTCTGTTGCGGTTAGGGTCTCTGGTGGGGTGGTTGGGGTCGTGGGGTTGTTGTGATTACAGTGGCTAGAGGTAATTGTGGTTGTCTTTATGGTTTTATTATTTGTTCATGGCTCACTCCTTTTTGTGCTTTTTGATCGCAACGGTAATCGTTGTTTATTGAATCGGTTAAGATTATGGTTAGTTGTTTGATTTTAGTTTTGGATTTGGATGTGTTCGAGTTATATTTTGTATTACTTTTAAAAGGTTTCTATGATAAGATGCTAATATGAATATGGTTACAACAGGTTAACCCCTCGCCACAACTTGTTCAAGCTGCTACTTTTCTTCTGACTGAGTGACTGTATGAGGTGCTTCACCTTTCTTTACCACTTGTATTTCATTCAAATGATGATTGGGGATGGTTAACAACGACATTTATACATTAATGGTCAAATTGATTGTTCTTTTGAAAATAAATGGATGTGTTTTGAACAGAGTTTGTGATGTTACAAGCAGACTTTATCTATGTTATTATGATTTTTCTTTTAAAGTATTACGCCCCTTAATTCAGCTTATAGAATTCTTACTGTAAAAGAAATAATCTATTGAATGTAATTGAAGACTAGGGCTGGGCTTCTTCAGTTGGTGAACCAATAGTGTTGAGCATCTAAAGAAATGTTTGAAAATCAAATAAAACCATATTAACCTCAATTTTGTTTTTTTAACCAAATTTTATGTTCTTATCAACTTGAAGTTGTTTACTTTATTTTTCTTTTGTCCAAACGTTAGAACTATTTATCTATACAGTTTTGCGTGTTTAACAGGTACGTTTCCTGGCGAGGTTCTTTTTGAGCTCATGGACCCTTAAGATTTATTTCACCATTTTTTCCGTTCAACTAAACAGATGGACGTTGAGGATGTGAAATCATTATGATGCTAGGAGCCTATCTGGTTCCGAGGAAGTGTCGAACCAAACCGTTGAGAAAACCAAGTTGAGTTTGGTCAACCGGGCTGCAAACACCCACTAAGATTTTATAATACAAGAACAGAAAAAAGCAGGTGTATTTCTTCTTTTTATGTTGTGCAAGTAGTTTCTTACTTTTTACATATGGTTAATTGTTGTATACAGAAAAAGCGTTGGCACACCAAGCATGTGTTCTCTGGTCTGACTTAGAGAAATCTATTTACGACAATGCATCATTGTTTATGAAAATCGGTATGTATTCATTATTCTCTCTAATATACATACGTATGTATATACATGAACGCAATGCTTTACACTTGTATGCAGCAAAAGCAGATAAGCTAAGTGATGGAAACACATCAGTTGTGAATAAGTGATGACATTTATACAAATTTAATTCAAAGTTTAAATGAACGGAAACGAGCCTCGAGGCAAACCCAAAACTTTTGATAACAATTATACAAATGTAAACCCCTTGAGGCGCCGCCTCAAACTTGTTTTCATACCGAATCGCCTTGAGGCGCACACCTTCATTTTTTTAAAACCATGATGTAAACTTTGCATTTCATGGTGTATGCAAACATTGTGGAAGTAAAAGGCCCACTGGTGCAGGCGGTGGTAGCAGTCGGGGACGGGCAGGGATGGTGGTTCTGATTCTTGTTGTTGGCGAGACGGAGTTGGTGGTCTTCCGGGTCTTTTTGGTTCTAATGATAGGTCTTTTCCAATGTAAGTGTATAATTAGCTAAACATTATTTTTCAAATATTTCAAAAGTACATAAAGGCTGCTTAAACTATTCCTCCAGGTGGCGTTAATATCAACGGGCCAAAGTGATTAAAATGCAACATCAGAAACACGAAGAAACAGGTTGCACATGGGTTTGTTTTGCTTGATTATAGTGTTTTTTGACAGTGGCGTCTTATTACCAATGGGAATACAACTGTGAAATGGTCCGGTTAATGTTGTCGTTCAGTTTTAGGAATGTCTAACAGCCTGCACTTGGGTTTGTGGTTATGCAGGATTTTGGCTTGGTCTGGATCATTGGAAGCCTTACTGGGATTTACTGTTGCCTCATTATGGACTGCAGATGCACTGTTGTATTCAACAGCAGATTGTGTGTGGGAAGGGGCTGCTCGGTTTATCCTCTTTTGTGTCACGGGTTTGATCAGAAGCCCATGGCGTGATTTGGTCGAGGAAACCCGAACCACCTTTCTGATATGTTTGATTTTGTGCTTTTTCTAATTAGGGCATGGAATTGCATTTGGAAACTATCCAGCAGCTTGAAGATTGATGTAATCAAAGGTGTCTTTCCAACCCCTTTACTAATTGGTGGGTTGATTTGGGTTATGTTTTATCACAAACGGGTCTCATCATAAATTTTAGTAAAAATGAACACTTTTAACAAGTTAAATGGGTTAAAAATAGCCCAAAGTATATTTAAATCCATACAACCTCTTAAATCCATTGATTCAAAAATTACATTAGTTTTATAATATAGTTTTTGCAATCTTGCATAACACACTGTTACTTTGTAAAAGTGAGACCCATTTCAATCTGCACTAAAAAAAGACTCATTGTAAAAGTGAGACCCATTTCAATCTGCACTAAAAAAGACAATGTGTATTTGGTCACTGATATACGTTCATATGTATAATTATTGGCATTTTCTTAACTTTTGGACAGTAATAGTGGATTGTAGTAATCTGGATATAAAACATAGTTTTAGTTTAGTGCGGGTTGATTACGGTTTTATTTCGGGCCAGTTTTGACTCACTTACAAATAGGTCAATTACAGTTTTGTTTACAACGGGCTCAAACGAGTAAGGGCAATGACGGTGAGTCTTTCTTTAATTTCTTATTTAGGCCTAATAAATGCAATTGGCTGTTGCTTTGGTGATTTTTGTTAGTGGCAATGGTGAGTGTATTTCTTGTTGTAGTTTTCAATTCAAAAAGATGCATTCTTTTTATTTGTTGGACAGTTTTTGAATTAGCATGGTCATTTAAAGATTTGGCTAGAATTCGAATGTCTATATTCTCAGGAGGATTCTTTCTTAGTCAAATGTAGAAATAGTAAGATTTGAACCATTGGTTAATAGCCTTCAGACCCTAATAACCTGGCTCGGGTTTCAGTCTATTTCACTTCCAATTTGGCTGTCATCAAGCTTTTCGATGCCATCTTTGATTTCCATTTGTATTTTTTTATCAAGTCATTTTTTCTATATCGTGTTATTTCTTGAAAGTAGTTGTAGTTTTACCATTTAATTTTAAATACTTATCCACAACCTCCTTATTTTCAAAAACAAAGTAGGAAAGTCAAAGTCAGCTTTTTAAGTGGTACTTTCAACTTTTTGTCATTTTTATGTATGAAGAAAATAGAGGAATAGTCACCATCATCTTTTGCTTCATCAACTCACTCTTTTTTTTCTGGTTTGCGTTGGAATTAGTACACTTTAGACGAGTATTATTGAAACTTCAAAGAGAATTTAAAGGAAAGAAAAGGACTATAAATAGATGGCTTGTTTCTTCAATGGGCTAATGGACTATAAATAGCCTACATTGGAAACATACAAAATGCAGTAGAAAAGTACTATCTCAACAATAACCACACAAATATAACAATACATTTAACTCGCATAGAAGATAAATTGAAACAACATCATTCTTATGGTTCAACTTTGAGAGTTTTTTTATTCACTCAAAATATGCAACTAAGTAATTTAAACCACTTCCAATATTAGCTAATGAACCTGACCTATTGACCTTGAATAAAACCTGATTAACCCTCCAAGCTTTCTATCAATATCGTGTATATTACAACTTTATCTTTTTGGTATTATTTTAAAGTCTATAATGAATGCCGATATGTAATGCTCTTTTCTTAAATACAATCAAAGCATTTGCAGCAAATTGACTATAATTAAGAAATGAAATGCGTAATTAATCGTGCTTCAGGGAAAACATTAATGAGGGGAAACATTCATGACAAGCGTTACCATGGAATGTTTTCACCAATACAATAAAACAAATTTGTGTGCTCTTTATAAAAAATGAGAAATGTGCTCTTTAGTAATAATCCTATGTTGTATGGATGTTAAAACAAAAATGAATATAATTTTTTGTAATGTTAAAATAAAACTGAATATAATTTTTTGTAGGCTAATACTAATTACGTGGTTGTAAAAATTTAAAAACTGGAGATTTGTTTCTTAAACGATTAGAATGCTATCGGGATTACATTTTATTTTAATTAGTCCCAAAAACTACAAACTACACATATCACATTTGAAACAGTTATTTCCTTGTATATTGGTTGTATAATAGCATGTAGCAACAATAGAAGTGATACTATTTCCTGGTGACTTTTATGTTGCTATTATACATTCATTCGTTAAATTATCACATCTCAATATATAAAAAGTAACCGACTATTGTACATAAAACAACACTTTCATGAACTAAATGTAGTAAAAGGTATTACCCTTGTTACATTAACTTTAACTTTTGCATGATATTCAAATCAAACTCCTACCATGGATATAATTTACATGGTAAAAGTGCTCAACCTTATTATAAACAAGTTTTCGCTCAAACATGGCATGAAGCTTCGGCCACAACGCTAACAAACCGATTTCAACCGAATTTTGAACTGTCGCCGCCGCCGCATCGCGCGGGGTTCCCACTAGTATATATATAATATAGGTAAATGATATATTGGAAACCCTTGTTATAGTGAAAACTTTGGAAACTCTAACTTCCCGAGCTTTTTTTTTATATGAAAATTTTAGGGTATGTAATATACATGATTTTAAGCATTTTGAGCCAAAAAAATCAAAAAAGCGCCGAGCACTTTTTTTTTAAAAAAAAATAAATAAGTTTTCGGTAACACATTGTTAACACATGTTAATTTCGCTTAACATGTGTTACTCGAAAACTTATTATTTTTTTTTTTAAAAAAAAGTGTTTGGCGCTTTTATATGAAATATACATGATTTTAAGCATTTTGAGCCAAAAAAATCAAAAAAGCGCCGAGCACTTTTTTTTTAAAAAAAAATAAATAAGTTTCCGGGTAACACATTGTTAACACATGTTAATTTCGCTTAACATGTGTTACTCGAAAACTTATTATTTTTTTTTTAAAAAAAAAGTGTTTGGCGCTTTTTTGATTTTTTTGGCTCAAAATGCTTAAAATCATGTATATTACATGCCCTAAAATTTTCAGGTCCTAAAAAGCTCGGGAAGTCAGAGTTTCCAGAGTTTTCTAGATAAGGAGGGTTATCTTGAGAACGCTAAATATTGTGAGAACCGTGAGAACAAGTAAAAAAATCAATCAAAATCAAATTTTTTTAATACAAATCTCATTATAATCAAAATACAACATTAATAAATGAATTTTCTTTTCAAATAATTCATCTTTTCTTGCAAAAACACTTTTAAATTAACTTTTTACACATGTGTAAATGAAACAGTTTACACATGTATAAACAGTAAATTTACACATGTGTAAAAAACAAATTATTTTCGTATACGTTTGAATTTTTACGTGTAAATTGTGTTTTTGAGATTGTATTTTAGTAATAAAGACAAATGTAAAAAGAAATTTTGAATTTGAATGGTTTGAGATGCCCTTCTCACGGTTCGCACGAAATATAGGTGTTCTCAAATTAACTTTCCCCTATATATATATATATATATATATATGTAGTGTAAGGTTCAAGGGGGAACCTCAAAAAAGTGGGGAACTGGAGAACCATGCATTTAACATGTTAAATATATTTTAAAATTCAATTTAACATGCAAAAAATATTTTTTTTCAAAAATTTCTTCAGAGCTTTTGCATATAAACATGTGTAGAAGCTATTCCAATAAAAAAATAATTTTTGTAAAAAATAATTTTTTTTACCTTTTTTTTAACTAATTTTAAGCATTTTTTTAATTATTTTATTTTTTGATTTTTTTTTTTGTCAAAAAAGCTTCTACATACATTTATATACAAAATCTCCAATTAAACTTTTTGACAAAAATGATTTTTTACATGTTAAATTGATTTTTTATGATATAATTAACATGTTAAATGCATGGTTCCCTAGTTCCCCACTTATTTTAGGTTCCCCATTGAACCCACCCCTATATATGTGTGTGTGTGTGTGTGTGTGTGTGTGTGTGTGTGTGTGTGTGTGTGTGTGTGTGTGTATATATAGAGAGAGGGGGGGAAAGTTAATTTGAGAACACATATATTTCGTGCGAACGGCGAGAACGCTATCTAAAACCATTCAAATTCAAAATTTCTTCTTATACTTATCTTTATTATTTATATAAACACAATTTACGCGTAAAAAATTGAACGTATACGAAAATAAATTGTTTTTACACATGTGTAAATTTATTATCTATACATGTGTAAACTGTTTCATTTACATATGTGTAAAACGTTATTTTAAAGTGATTTTACAAGAAAAGATGAATTATTTAATGTTGTATTTTAATTATAATGATGTTTGTATTGAAAAAAAAATAATTTTGATTGGTTTTCTCATTTGTTCTCACGGATCTCGCGATAGCAAGATAACCCTCCCCTATATATATATATATATATATATATATATGTATATATGTATATATGTTATATATATATATATATATATATGGGAAGGTTCAATTGAGAACTCATAGTTAGGGAGAGAACTCGAGAACTCTATATTACACATATGTAATATATCATATGTTGTATATTACACTTGTGTAATATATTACTATTGCATATGTTGCACATGTGTAATATATCATATGTTACACATGTGTAATATATATTACACATATATAATACACTCAATATATCATATATTGCACATACGTAATATATCATATGTTACACATGTGTAATATATATTACACATGTGCAATATATGATATATTGAACATGTGTAATATATATTACACATGTGCAATATAAAGTTCTCGAGTAGTAGTAGAAGTAGTAGTGGTGGTGGTGGTGGTGGTGGTGATGGTGGTGGTGGTGGTGGTGGTAGTGGTAGTAGTAGTAGTCGTAGTGGTAGTAGTAGTAGTCGTAGTGGTAGTGGTAGTAGTGGTAGTAGTAGTAGTAGTAGTGGTAGTAGTAGTGGTAGTAGTGGTAGTAGTAGTAGTGGTGGTAGTGGTAGTAGTAGTAGTATAGTAGTAGTAGTAGTAGTAGTAGTGGTAGTGGTAGTGGTAGTAGTAGTAGTCGTGGTAGTGGTAGTGGTAGTAGTAGTAGTAGTGGTAGTCGTAGTGGTAGTCGTAGTAGTAGTAGTGGTGGTGGTAGTAGTAGTAGTGATTATTATTATTATTAATATTATTATTATTATTGTTATGTTTTGGATGATGGTGGGGTGTAGGAGATGGAGGTGTAAATGAAGGACGTGGCATCTATATGGTGGTGACAGTGGTGAAGGAGGCGGTAGTGGTGAAGGAGATGGTGGCGGTGGTGGTGGTGGGAGGAAGCGGTGATTTTTGGTTAAAGAATAAAGATTATAGGATGGATGGATGGGTTAATCCACTAAAGATACGTAGCACATAATACATATTACAAAATACAAGTTGCGGACAAGGTATGATGTTTTTGCTTTGGAGTGTGATTTTTTGTTATTTACATTGGTGTAAGGTTGGTAGTGGGAATATTTTGTAAAACACTGTATTTCTGTGTTTTTACAAATGTAAATTTGTGTGTCTACACTGATGTAAACTGGAAAATGGTGTAGAAATAGTTTGTTTTTGTTGTAAAACAATAGGGTTTTTTTCAAATAAGAAGACGATGATGATGTTTTTTTTATGTTGAATACTAGGAGTGTGTGAATTAAACTGTTTCTTTTACATAAATGAACAAAAAAAACTGCTTATTTTTTACATCAGTATGTTTGACAGTGTTATGTTGTACTTTTTGATGTAAACACTGACGTAAACACTGGGGTAAATTCCAACATTTTTAAAGTCAAAACGTTTTGTATGTGTTATGGGGCTGTTTACACTAATGTAAACGGTTTGTGTCATTTGTATTTAATCATTGTGTCATTTTGTTTACACCAATGTAAACAGGTTGTTTTGGTATGCATGACGATCCACCTTCTAGGGTAGTGCATGATGTGCACAGCGGTCGCGCACGTCCAGCTGGTGATAACGCAGGTACGAGAGAAACGGTTGTTGTTTTTGGTTGCATTTTTTAAGATAACTGTTTTAAACTAATGTATGCCTACAAAAAACCCCAGATGGAAGGCTATTGCATTGGAGGGCACAAGTGCAAACACTAGTGACGATACGTCCATTATGGAGGAGGAAGACAGCTGGCTGTTCACGAAGTTTGCGCCTACGGGTGCACATTGTTGTGTTGGCGATGCGACAACGGACTTGAGCATCGGGGTTGAATAGGCTACGGTCGCTAGTGACCTACCGGTGCGCAGTGTGGTATTGGCAATTGGTGCTGCCAATGCGCCTACAGGTGCGCAAGGTGGTGTTGGCAAATGCGCAACGGGGGAGGGATCGCGTCGTGCTAGCAAGGTAGGTACAGTTCTTTTTTTACACTGATGTAAATGGGTTTGCCATGTTGTATTTTGTAATTTTATACACTGATGTAAATGGATTATGTCCTTTGTTATTTTATTTACCCTCAAAATTATAAATATATTGGGTGTTTTACACTAGTGTAAATAATTTTTACCCTTAAAAAATTTATTCGAATGATCTGTTGTAAAAATAGAATTAAACAATAAAAATAAAATAAAAATAAATATATAAGAAAAAAGAAGAAAAGAGTTCTGGAAATGTCTTAGGGGGGTTTTAGGAGAGATAGAAAGATGAATTGACTTTTGGGAGAATATGTCAGGTGGGCCCAAGTGGAGAAGGAAAAAGGAGGAGAGAGAGAGTGATGTAATAAGACAATACTACCCCTTAACAATATTCTAATATTATCTTATACAAAAAAATGCAAGTGGGTATAAAAGTACAAAAAACCCATGTGTCATAATATTAACCATTAGATCACCAAAGATCAATGGATAGAAATGGTTCCCGGTGTTCTTTCACGAAAAGTATGTTTTCATTTTACCCTAACCCTTTATATATATATATATATATATATATATATATATATATATATTCCAAAGCATGAAATCCTAGATGACACTCAAACGTGTCATCTTTCCCCTTTGAGTGTGTCGTGTGACATACCCCTTATATTCAGATAATTTATTAATAATGTCTAGGCAAGTCACTAATCATGTTCAAACTAGCAATTATATTTTCATCAAGAGCAGAATAGATTAAAATCACTCGAGTTAATGGCCAAAATCGTCCCTGGGGTTTCGCCAGTTTTGCCACATCAGTCCAAAATAGTTTTTCTTTTTTACATCTGGATCCTTCTAGTTACTTTTTGTTGTCAAATTCGTCCCTGACAATAACCTCAGTGAAATATTATCATTAACTCTGGGGGTATTTATGTCTTTTTGCCTTACCCCAAAACCACCACCAAGACTAAAACGAAATCATACATGTGATCTGACCTGGTACTTGAAAACCTCCCGGAATCAACACCACCAACCACCATGACTACCACAACCTGAACCAACCTTCTGTCTACCACCGTGAGCCACCATCATTCGTCATCAGTGGTGTGAGCCTCGTCGGAGTGTCAATTAGAATACTAATGTGATCTATCTCTCTCTATTATGCCTTCTCTTCCCCTGCTCTTCCTCTCTTTCTCCGTCTCTCTCTCTCTCACGTTATGAGTTCTCTCTCTACATCCGGTCCCTCTCTGTTTTGATTCTCTCTCTCTCTCTCTCTCTCTATATATATATATATATATATATATATATACTTTTCTCTGTATTTTGTGAAGTGTGTGAGGTGTGTCTGAGGAAGAAAATGGATTTAAAAAGAGGCAGGCAAAAAGACACAAATGCCCCCAAACTTAACGACATACTTTAACTGGGTTAGTGTCAGTGACGAATTTGACAACAAAAATTAAACTTGAAGGATCCAGATGTAAAAAAAAAACTATTTTGGACTGATGTGAGAAAACTGGTCAAACTTTAGGGACGATTTTGGCCATTAACTCAAACTACTCAAAAAAAAAAAAAAACACACCTTCAAGACTACCGTCTCAATCACGCCCTACAATGGTTGTTTCTAGCTTTGCTCCTCATCCAAACATACATCTTGTTTTTAATATACATTTTCATTCTTATTCACATGATTAAAATTGTTAGTTTTTCGTATTATAGTACATTAAGTTCTATGTTACATCATAACACATATTTTATCACATAATATTAGATTTATCTATCCCGAAAAACTTCCGGGATATAATCTAGTTTTTAAATAAACACAAGAACATAACTAATGTTATATTCAAAATTAGATTTACATAAAGTTTAGTTATGCGATTTGCTATGTTTGGCAATAAAGGATTTTAGAGGGTGTTTGGGATTGAGTTTCAAAACAACTTATTGATTTATTGGCTTTTTCAAAAAGCCAATAAGTCAATAAGCTGTTTGTGTAACCCAAAAACACTTTCTGTTTTGACTTTTGGCTTTTGCCTTTTGGCTTTTAAGGGTGGAAAAGTTGTTTTTGAAAAGTTAGAAATCCTGGTTTTTGGCTTTTGGCTTTTGACTTTTGGAAAAAATTCACAAATATACCACCCATACAACCAATATTCACAATAAGTTAAGCGAAACACTTAAAAAAACAACAATTTATTGACTTTTTGACGTTTCTCATCCCAAAAACTAATCCAAACACTTTTTTTTTAAAACTCCTTTTCAAAAAGTCATAAGCCAATAAGCACTTTTGACAAAAAACACTTTTGCATCTCCAAACTCAATCCCAAACACCCTCTTAGACTAGTGAATTGATTGTCAGACGTTCACAACGACGAATCCGGCTTTATTGTGCACCTCGTGTGATTACGTAATATATTCAGATGGGCTGGCAAGTCGTTTAATTTCATGATACAGTATTTGTGCATTGTTTGTTGGTTTCTTTGACCAGTGGGTGTGGGGGGCGGCATAGGAGCATCATGCGGATGCCGGGCCTCGCTACACCGCGCCTAGGCGCGGCATGGGCAAGACCGGCATTTTCCTGCCGTTGAAGCCGGGCCGGTTTGAAAGGTGGGGACCACGTTTTTGACCGTTGGGACGATTAATAAAAAAAAAAATTTCAAACAATATTTAAACCAAAACAATCCCACATTCTTCCCCACAATTTTTAAAAACTCTCTCCCACTTTTATAAAATCTCTCAAACACTCTCACTATATTTATAAAATACAAACCCTCAAACAACCATGTCGTTATCATCTTCTACGATGTCTTCGTCTTCTTCGGGTTCGTCATCTACAAACGAAGCCGTAAATTTTGTTATAAACATCGTTGGGCAAGCGGCGCAGATTATTGCCGAGGAGCAAGGAGATGAAGTCGATTCGGCACCTCGAACAAGGAAAGCGGCTATAAATAGAGACCGAGAGGGTAAGTATTATATTTATTTTTTTAAACATTTTGGAATTTTATTTTGTTTATATTTTTGTAAATATATTGTAGATTTTTAGTGTGTTTATATTTTTTGTAAATATGTGTAGGTGCCCATGATAGATTGGTGGCCGATTATTTTGCCGACGAACCCTTATACTCGGCGGAATTATTTAGGCGTCAGTTCCGAATGAGTAGAAGATTGTTCTCACGTATAGCCGACGACATGGCTAACTTTGAGCCATATTTTACCTTACGATACGACGCTAGAGGCAAACAGGGGTTCACCACCTTACAAAAATGCACGGCGGCACTTCGGCAACTAGCGTACGGGACCACGGCGGATGCGTGGGACGAGTATTTACAAATGTCGGAAAGAACTGCACGAGAGTGCCTGTACAGGTTTAGCAAGTGTGTGGTGAAGCTTTACAGCAAGAAATATTTGCGAAAACCAAACTCCAGTGAGGTCCAACAATTGTATCAGTTTCACCACCAACAACATTGTTTTCCAGGAATGCTCGGAAGCATTGATTGCTACCATTGGCCTTGGAAAAACTGCCCAGTAGCATGGCGCGGAATGTTCAAACGAGGGGATCAAGATTATCCATCAATAATATTGGAGGCGGCGTGTTCACAAGATCTATGGGTTTGGCATGCTTTCTTTGGCATTCCTGGTTCGAACAATGACATTAATGTTATTAACCAGTCGCATATTTTTGACGATGTCATAAAAGGCACCGGTCCGGAAACCAGCTTTACAGTATCGGGGGTGGAGTATAGGCGCGGTTATTATCTTGTTGATGGAATCTACCCATCTTACTCGACGATCGTTAAAAGTATTCACCACTCGTTCGATGAAAAAAGAAAGAAATTTGCCAAGTATCAAGAGGCGGCAAGAAAGGACATTGAACGATTTTTTGGTGTTCTACAAGCAAGATGGCACATCATTTCACACCCGGCACGTATGTTCACCCCTAAAAAATTACGTTACTGTATGTATGCCTGTATCTTGTTGCATAACATGATACTTGAAGACAAAGGCGCCGCCATTTGTGTGTATGACAAGAATGCCCGCCGGAGAATACGGTGCCTGTCAACCCACATCAACAAGATTTAAACGACTTCTCGTTACATAATGAGTTCACGCATAAAAATCTTCAAGCAGACTTGGTTGAATATATTTGGAACAACGGGCAAGAGTAGATTATTTGTATTTTTTTTATGTCGAGTATGTTACTTTAATTTTAGTTATTTTTTTTAATTATTTGTAATGGTTTTATGTAATATTTACTTTTTAATATTAATATTAGAATATTAACTTTTTTATTGTAACATTAATATTATTTAATTAAAAAAAAAAAAAAAAAAGGAAATAGCATTAAATGGTGTTGGGCCTCTTCCACACCCCTAGGAGCATCATCTCATGGATGCTCCTAGTTCCTACCCCACGCTGACATGGCAGCTGAGGTGGAGACAAGGCATGGAAGTTGGGCCTCCTCCACACCTAATGGTCTTAGTAGGTAAATGGTGCATGAACTAAAGTTGAGCATAATACAGCATATAAACTTTCTCTTTAATTGTGGTTTGTAGTTTTCATCATCATAATCCACCAGCTGTTTTTGGACAAAGATAACAAGAAAATGAAACAAAAAAATGTCAAAATTTCATTTGGAAGAAAACTAAAATATGACATTCCAAAGTGGATGGGCCAATAGGTTGGATAACGGGTCAAGCGGGTCAAAATGAAGCAAATAGAGAGAACAATTTGAATCACTCGTTAATTGATAAATGGGTTGGAATTACCACCATTCGTTGAAGTAATCATCCTTATCTTTCTCCAAGCTCCCTCGTCTACATGTCTTCTAGTCACATCAGGACCACCTTCGTTTGGCTTGTTAGACTCGTGGGCATTGCAAATTATTAGCCTCGTGACAAAGAATTTAACAACAAAATTCAATGCATACAAAAAGGATCATTATCATATCTATCTGTAAGATGTGAATAAAAAGTAAACGGTCAAATTTGATCAACTGATACCAAAACATTTCAACTAAATATTTCACCATTTAGTATCAAACTTTAAGATATTTAATAAATTAATAAAATGATGATATACTAATACTCTCTTTTTATTTGAAGAAAATAATTTAATACAATATTATATGCAAAACGAATAATAATAAATGCAAAATTATAAATTCCTTTATTACAAGTTACTCGAACTGGTGCAGCCGTAGCAAGAAGTTAAACCGCGTCTTCTTTTAGTATACTTGGTTGCACTAATTGTAGAAACCAATGTTTTAAAAACCGGTTTTTTTAATTATACCGGATTTGGCTAAAAATGGTTGAACACTTGAACCGCATTGTACCGGACGGTTTAACCAGATTGATTAGTTAGCTATATAATGTGATAAATTACGACATTAACACAAAAAAATAATTAAAAAGTACACAATTGCATATTAAGGGTATGGGTAATGGAATGAGAGAGGGAATGAAATGGAAGAGGTAATGGAATGGGAGGGGTAATGGAATGGATCATTACCATTCCCTATCTTGTTTGGTTATCATGTGGAAATGGAATGAATTCTTACTTTGTGTTATTTGGTATATAAGAAAAAACGAAAATATAAATCGTTGGTGAGTGGTGGGTGGCGGCAGTGACGGTGGTGGTGGGGTGGCGGCGGCAACGGTGGTGGTGGCAGTGGGCGATGGTGGGTGGGCGACGATGGCAGTGGTGGGTTGCAGCGGTGACGGTGGATGGTGGTGGCGATGACAGTGTTGGAGGCAGTGGGTGGCAGTGACGAGGTGGTGGTGGTGGTTGGACGGTGGTGACAATGGTGGGTTACGACGATGGTAGCAATGGTTGTGGGTGGCGACAATAGGCGGTGGTCGTTGGATGATGACAACGATGGTGGGTTGTAATAATAATAATAATAATAATAATAATAATAATAATAATAATAATAATAATAATAATAATAATAATAATAATATATTTGTTTCCATTCCTTGAAGGAATGAAAAAAAATACCACCTTTCAAGGAATGAAAATTCTTAAATGGAAGGAATCGCATTCCTTATGGAATGATCCATTCCATTACTACATGGTAACCAAACATGTTTAATTTCATTCCATGAGAATGATCCATTCCATTCCACCTTTGATTCCTTCATACCAAACGCTACCTAAAATAATATCAAAAGGTTTAGTCAATAATTAAAAAATAATCTAAAAATAACCCAAAAACTAACCTATGCCTGTCCGGTACCGGTATAGCGGCTCAAACGGTATACCGGATTTTACCGGTTGTATAAAATCAATACCGTTCTCATATTTACCAGAGTGTTTCATACCGGATTTCATCCGAAACGGTAATACTGGTATAACAGGCCAGTATTTACCGGTTTTTAGCCCAATTTTGTCCTATTTATGAGACTAATTATGCATTTTAATATGTGTAAATGATTGGCACCTTAGTGACCCAGATTTGGTATTGAACTTCATGAACGATACCGGCATCGAGCAACTTCTTGACATCATCAGCTATCGCTTTGTTTCGATCGATTCCAATACTGCGTCTTTTTGATGCACTGGTCGGACGGAGGGATAGGTGTTTAAGCTTATGTTCGGCCAAGCTTCTTGGGACCCCCTTCATATCGGAGTGTGCCGTGCAAAAACAATCCAAATAACCGGTAAGGAGGTTCCACATGGCAATTTTTTGTTCCACCGAGAGCTGAGCTTCGATGGTAACTTTCTGCTCAGGAAGTTAAAGTTTATCGACCATTTCTCTAACAGTGTTTGTGTGTTTGGAGCAACTTGGGAATTGGATGCTTGACGGACTTCGGCAACACATTGCATCTGCTCGGTGACTAGGGTAGCTATTCCATTCTCCGTTGGGAATTTGATGGCTCCGTGTATCGAAGGGACCACCATTCCGAAGACACACATCCTCGGACGTCCCAATATCACATTATGTACCGAGTGAGCTCCGACAACCAGAACGTCAACATAACAGTTCGACTTAATGTACAGCATTCAGAGTGATGGGAGAGTGATTTGTTCAATCGGTTGAATCACTTCTCTGGAGAAACTCAGTAACGGCATAGATACCTATTGCAAAAGCATGATAGTTTTAAGTATAAGAGTATGTCATAGGAGAGTTCCTAGTAGGGGTGTTCTTTTTAAC